>JANHGN010026843.1:24805-35362 GCA_024605025.1 Megaceryle maxima | reverse complement strand
TGGGCCCCCTGCTCTGGGTGACCCTGCTGGATGGAGCAGGGGGGTGGCACCAGAGCATCTCCAGAGGGCCCTTTCAAGCCCCACCACACTGGGATTCTGTGATAGGGAACCTGGTTTGCCAAGTGATGGCATTGGAGGCTGATGTCCTTCAATAGATGCACTATGGGTCAAGATACCTGTCAAGTGATCCTCTCTGCTTTCTAAGGAGCCATCTAATGTACCCCACAAAAAAAAACCCCACACCTGACACCCCAAACCACAGCTGCTCTTCAAGTCCTGGCCTGAAACAACTCTGCTTCCACATCTGGAATGCCAGGGAGGCTGCTGCCCTACTGGGTGCATGACCCTGCTGAACCACAGTGCTTTTATTTCCCCACCTCTGCAATATTTAAACACCTCAGGCAATCAACATTAGGCTGGGAAGAAGGTTCACTACGGTCCTTCCTCACTGTTTCCCAGTTCAGCATCTCTCTCACAACGTGCGTAAAGCGCTGCGAAGGCTGCTCCCTGAACATCTTTTATAAAATGCCACAGACTAATTAAGACCATTTTTCTCCTCCCACTCTAGTAACAGCCATTAGGTGTTGGCAGAGTGCCTGCCAGGTGACCTACATGACACAAAGCACAGCACCTTTGCTTCAAGTGGCACGGCCGTTTTTTCCTTTGTTGCTGTTGCTCTCCTTACCTGTATCTGCAACCCCAAGGTACCTTTATTAAAGTTCAGGTTTGAATGTGGGGCATTGCAACACAATTTCTATCGCACAACCGTCTAAGCCCCTTGGTACGTGGTGGGTTGCTGTTTTAGGAAGCAGCTGATAATACAGTCATAGCAACACCACTTGCAGAGGCAGAAAAACAACAGTCAGCACCAGCAGAAAATGTGTATAGATTACTTTATCTCTGCATTTAATACAGATAAAAACCTTTCTTTTAAAAAAAAAATTAAAATCTATGCTCCGGAAACAGTAGATAGGATGAAGTTAAGCACAATCTAGTGAATCACGAGACTTGGTACTTGCTGGCATCAGTACCTCAGAGAGTTCATCCTCAAAACAGGACCATCAAAGACTGGTGACATATTGGCAAAGGACAGTCTGGCCACGGAGGAGGAACTTTAGTCGGGGTGGGGGGTGAGGGAGAGAAAGAAAGAAGCACGCAGACGCCATTCGCGTGGAACCATAACTCCTCAACTTCAGAACATCAAACAAGTGCTGTTGGCTGACATTGTCATGACAACTATGGTGCTCATTGTCTCTTCACAGTCCAAAGTTGGCACTAGACAGATGAACAAGCAGAAATATAGGTGGTATGTGGAAGAGTTAAGTATTGGAAGAGGGTAAAGGTCTTTATTAGTCAGATGAAAATGCAAACTCTCACCTTCCAAGACATATTGTGTGTCCAAATGAACATCATTTCCTGCCTTCCAGAAGCAGATTCTCTGGTTCACTGACCTTCCTTTTCTTCTTGGGTCCTGTTACCTCTTCCTGGCTAAAGGCAAGGTTCAGGCAGCTTATCTGTAAGAACCATCAGACAGAGGGATCATTCTCACAGTACAGGCTTCTGCTAGATGAGTCAAGAAATCCAACTTCCAAAACTACAATGTGTTTTCCTGGAGCCTCTTGGGTTTGTTCAGTGTGACCCTGTTCTCCAGAAAAGCAATTAGGCAAGGAATCAAAATGGGAATACTGTCTGGAATCAGGACGGTAAGATTTGTGAAGGCAACAGGCTCAGCTTCAGGGACAGAGAAGGGTTTTGGTGGCACAAGGAACAGAACCCACCTCCCCACTACTGACAGAAAATACCAGAAGCGAAGAGACCTTTGAGGAATATAACAGCTTACAGGACACAGCCTGTGTCACCAACCTCGGAAAATCACAGAAGTATGTAAAAGAAGGGGGGCACTTATGTCACATTTGGGGTCATGGGCAGCAGCCCTTCAGGAGGAGATGTACGGTTTGTACATCAGGGAATTTCTACTCAATTTGGTCCATCTCAGACTTCAAAGACTACCTGTGAGCCTGTGAAACGGAATTCAGTAAAGCAAGCTTTTTTCCAAGAGGCTTAATTTCCCTCTAGAGAGACACAAACCTCCCTCAAAAATATTCAGGGGCCTATCAGCCAAAAGCTTAAGAACCAGGGATAAATAGATGTTAGAATATAAATAGGTCAGTGGCACAGGCAATGCGGACAGCCCACGGACACACGGACAGCCAGAACAACAGTTGAAGTGCTGGCTGTGCCAAGTGACAAACTCACTTGTTCTTGTTATCACACAACAGATTTCCATTTTTACAGCAATAATCTGGCACTGCTGAGAGCACCGCGTGTTGCTGCCCACCCAGAAAGGACAAAACTCACAGTCTGGCAATGTAACCTCTCTGCTCTCACTGGAATTGAGAAGGGACACACCAGAGGCACACCAGTCCAACAGGGCCTCCCAAAGAAAGTCCATTTGGATGAAAGTAAGGTGAATGAAGAGGGAAAAGAGTGTTAACCGAGTTCCTCCTCCAAACCAGGAGGGCCTTAGTCCAGTTTCCCCATAAAACATGAGGAATCCCGTAACTGAAGCAGGATAAACAGAAGGAGTTAATAAAGAGCTGTTCCAGAAGGCATCCCAGAGACAAGCGCAAGGTCTCCAGATTACAAGATGTGGTCACTATAGAATTCCCCACTCACGTCATCACAGCTTGCTTTCCATCTGACCTTGGTATGAGGCTTCGGTAATCTCTACATAGCAATGGTCTTTCTAATGCGTGAAATAGCTCTGATTAGGGATTAGCAGCAAAACAGTTTGAAACAACCACAGTTCGCCTCTCTATCGTGTTTCAATTTGTTTTTCCTCCCCTCTTCCCTCCTCTTCATTATGAGCAACACAATATTGCTTAATGCTGAAAAGTACAATTTCCTCTCCATAAAACCAGGGAAAACAAGAATCTGCCAAAGTGGGCCAGGCAGGTTCGCCCAGCGCTTCATCCTGCACGCTCAGGCGGACAACCCTCCCGGCGCTGCCCAAGGCGTGTTTGCTTGAGGAAGGAGTGATGAGTGGATCTCTCTGTTACAGCTCCTGACCTGATACCCAGCTGCTCCAACTGGCACTTTCAGCAGTTGTTTACTTTCCTCTCCCTGGCATCGCTTTACCTGTCTGCTTCCTTTTTCTTCCAAGTAAAAAGCCCAGAGGGGGGAAACTCTGCATCCAAAAACTCTCCGGCGCTAGCACAGCTGCAGGGTTTGAACTCTGTCCTGCTGGCCACACGAGAAAGCAAAGCCATGATGGCCACTCGCCTGGCCCCCAGTCACCTGGATAAGGCAGCTCGCCTCCTGTTGTAGCCCGAACCCCATCAGGAGAGCATCAGCCAGAGCTGGTGCCTTTCTTTCCTCTACTAAGGAAGGGATCTTCTGCAGCACAGACAACTCCTCAGTTCAGCTTTTACCCCTTTGCTATTCCTCCTAAATTTTCTGCGTGGAAGGGATACTTTTGAGGCAGGAGAAGTAGCCACAACGAGCAGCTGCTCACATCACGTCCACTGTAACTCTCCCACGGTTTTCCTCGCCTTTGCCACAGGCAGCATGATCCCTTAACAGGAACCTGAGATGAGAAGAGTCTAAACATCTATGCAAGCCATCAAGTGCTCTAGATGAGCACTGGTCACCTATTGAACGAGTAAGACGTCAACTGTGTGAGGTATTTCACTGAAGCCAACATGTCCCGTCCTGCCCCTGCCCGGCTACAAGTTCACGTAGGAACTCAGAGGTGGGAACAGACCCCAGCTCCAACTTCCAGGTCCCATCCTTAACCAAACACTCAAACTTCTTCTCCAGAAATGTTGCTCTATGTGGGATTAAGTCAGATCCTAGGTATGTTTATTTGACTTGAACCAGAAAGTAAACCTCTTAAAACAGTGTGGTGAAAAGCAAGAAATCCCTCCCATTGACTAAACATACAATTGAAGCTTACAGAAGTTGATTAATTCTAATTTTTCCCATGTACTGGGATACTTGGCTTTGAATAACTGATAAGCCAGGTGCCACAGGACCAGGCACAGGCCCTCGCACGCTTGCCCTGCAGAGGGACTGTGTGCACGACGGGACAGGTGGGATGAGTCCCGATTGAGCATCAAAGACAGGAATGGACCCGTGACCTCCTGAATCACAGAACTGCTTTGGTTGGAAGAGACCTGTAAGATCATCAAGTCCAACTGTTAACCCAGCGCTGCCAGGGCACCACTGACCCATGGTCCTCAGCACCACAGCTCCACAGGGGGCTTGGAAACCCCTCCAGGGATCACGGGGACTCCACCCCTGCCCTGGGCAGCCTGGACAGCCCTGGAGGGGGTGGAAGAAATTGTTCCTCAGCTCCAACTTGAACCTCCCCTGGGGCAGCTTGAGGCCGGTTCCTCTCGACCTGTTGCTTGTTCCTTGGGAGCAGAGCCCGACCCCCCCGGCTCCAACCTCCTGTCAGGGAGCTGTTGAGATCCAGAAGGTCTCCCCTGAGCCTCCTTCTCTCCAGGCTCAACAAGCCCAGGTCCCTCAGCCACTCCTGATGTTCCCTCAGCCACTGCTCCTAAGTCCAAGGCGTAGCTCTAGGACGGGGCCATACCATGAACACAGGGAGTTCGATGTACATGCACAACATGTAAAAAAGTAACATGCTGCCACAGAATTTTTCTGTGAAAACACAGCTAACTTGTGAATCATACAAGTGTTACTAATTTCTGGCATAAAACTAACAGGACAGCTGCACATTGTCTGGAGAAGATATCAGGCTAAAAATAGATTAGACTTAGATTAAAGCCTTCCCAAGGCAGACTGGTGGCTGAAGCAGAATGAGCAGACCACAGCCCCACTGCTATTCTTAGATAGACAAAATCAGGACCTAGTTTAGTGCTCTGCAATTTTCAATCCCCAGTGTCCCCACGTATGCCGGCCAAAAATTCCCAACATAAATTGAAGCTAATTTACAGCTCTTCTGACATGTGTTTTGCTTCCCAAGGCATCCTATGTAGCAAAGCTAGAATTGCACAAGAGCATTCGACTGTGTCCCTCTTTGTCCCTGGCCAGCCCCATGTTGAGCTTTGGCACTGGGCGTATTTTGTGCCCTCGGAAGAGTTCCCTTTGTCAGGGACACGGAGTGTTTAGTTTGGTACCTTGTAACTATCCTGACAAATCCAGTAGCACATTAATGTCCAAGGAATTCCAGTTCCACCAAGCAAACTAAAAGAATAAGGACTGAGATACCACATATAACCACTGAACTAAGGCAAAATGATCCTCAGGTGTCAGGGCAATAAACAGCTATCGGCAGGGGATGTCAATCTGTCAGTCATCATCACGAAATATCAGTCAAGAGAGAGGCAAGGCCTGATGCATCCCGTCAAGCTGACTCGACAACAGAGCAAGCACTTGCCACTTCAAAAACGAAGCCAGTGACTCTTTAGATAGATCCTCTAAGACCAGAGGCATCCCTGGTGAACGGCCATTTCTCCCTGGTGCAGGGCAGTAATTCCCACCTGCCCACTGAGAGTTGGCTGATCAAGGTTCATGAGGTACCTCACAGTGTCCAGTGAAAGGGCAAGAGGAAACACACACTAACTGAAATACAGGGAACTCCATTTAAACATAAGGACTAACATGGTTTGTTTTTTTTTTTTTACTGTGAGGGCAATCAAATACTGGCACAAGTTGTCCAGGGAGCTCGTGGAGTCTCCGTCCTTGGAGATATTTAACTCCTGCCTGGACAAGGTCCTGAGATACTTGCCCCACTTCAGCCTGCTTTGAGCAGGTGGGTTGGACATGCTGCTCTCCAGCTGTCCCTCCGACCTCAGTGACTCTGTGAAGGTGGTTAAACACTCCATGCAGGGCTCAGCACCAGTCTCGTATCAGTTTCCAGTGAAGCGATCGCACTGACATCAGTGGCATCAGTCCTGATTTCCATCTGTGGCAGTGGAGAAGCACGCTGATTAGCGTGAAAGCCAATTTACGCAGGTGGAAGAATGAAAGACACTCACTGTGGTGCTTCTGTGGAAACTTGCCACATTTTTGTCCCCAGGAAGCTATGCCAACGCATCACTGACTGCCACTAGTCCTCTTCCTTTTCCATAGCTCACTGTTAAAATCTTTGACATTCAACGCAACTTCTGGAAGTCTCCCAGCTCTACTCTGTACCTCATGCATCTTGTAGCATTCAAAGGACTAATGAACAGATTTTTCCAGAGAGTAAAGCAAAACACAAACAAAACAAAACAAAACAAATCTTTAAAAGTACCTGTTGAAATAAAAATTCTCAATCTCTCTCCTTCTAATCTCTTCCAGGGCCCTCGATCCCACCGTACACTGCTGGGCTGGTCATTCTGAATGCTAGATCACTACCCAATGTACCCCCAAACCCAGAAGCTTTCGCCCGTAAGATTACAGCATTGCAACCGAGGAGGTGCAGAGCAATGGACGCACCTTCTGGCCACAGGGCTCCTACCCAGCTTAGTCCCTCATGGGATATTAGATCTGTCCAACCTTTATTTATGTAGATTTCTCTGGAGGGTCTGGCTGCTACCGTGTACGTTCTGGACATATGCAAAGGCAGCCAGCATGGAAGCTCCACGGCTTCCCACGGCTGTCCCTGGGGTGGCTGGCAGGGAATCTGAGGGTGCAAGAGTTAAATCTCCCCGGATCTGTGGGGTGATGGGTCTCACCTCCCAACGGAGAGATCACCAGGAAACTGCTTCCTGTGCACCAGACGGGGATAACTCATGCGAGGGATGAATGGCCCCAAGATACAGCTAAGGATCTGACGTGAACTGAGAGAAGCCAGGAATTTCCTGACCTCCCTGTCTCACTCCTCCCAGCACGGCCTGAGCCCACAGGAAGGAGAGAGGGAAGCTCATCTCTGAATCTTGCTCTCTTCATTGTTTGAGTCTGTGTAGCCTCAGCTGCTTTGGAGGAGAAAATGTTCTGGGAACTTCTCATCAGATACAGTTCTCTTGATAGACAGTTAGAGATAAACCTTTCTGTTTTGTGTTTTGTTTTTTGGTGGTTGTTTTTTTTTTTTTTTTTCTTTTCTGCAAAAGTTCAAGATAATGACATTGCCACAGAAAAATGCTCTCTCCTCTTGCTCTGCAAATGGCAGCTTCGCCCTGCAACCGCCGCCTGCCATGGCAGCTTCCAAAGTGCTTCGCCTGGGAAAAATCAGACAACAAAAGTCTTGATCTCCAAGCTGTTACTCTGCAGTTGAATCCACTCACGCTGACCTTCGCTTTCAGACGTGAGCTGTGCACAACACGGAAGCTCAGCAAAGGCACTCGAGTCTCTATTGGGGTAACCATGGCCCTGGGCACCAACAGGACACTGATCACTGGCAAACGTGACAGATACTGCTCACAACGTGTCACCCGTGGAAGACACTGTTCACACCAGCTTCCAGCGCTGCCACGGTCCCGCAGAGAAAGAGGACATGGCCAGGTAGCCAAGTCTGCTGCCTGAGCAGCAGCAGCAGCTGGAGGCTAGACAGTCTGTCCTCTGAGGCCTACCCCAGCACTGATGGACAACAGTGAGGTCTGAATCTCTCCCTAGACAGCAAATGTTCAGACAGCTCCAGCTGAGAGAGCTGATCCGCATGGCAGGGGGCTGCCTACAGCGCAGAGAGCCCCAAGCTATCCCTGATCCAAACCCACACGTCCACACAACGCCGAGCGTCGATGCGCTTCCCCGTGTCCCTCAGCAGTCTGGTAGCATAAGCGTGGCCAGTCTAGTGGCATAAACAGCATCTGGCTAACGAAGCCAGAAACTTGGGAGGCAGAGCTGACTGGTGCTGTGCTGATATGGACACACCATTTCCAGCTCTGGCGCAAAGCTCGGTCAGGGGCGATTCAGGGCTCTCTGCAGGGCTGCTTCACTGTGCGGTGAGGCTGTGCTCAAAAGACCACCCCAGAACTTCAGCCCACAGCTTCCTGATGGGAGATAAAAAGCCTGCAGAGGCGTCCACGCGGTCAGATTTTACTCATCTTCTAGTTCTGTTTCATTCCAAACTCATTCCACTGCAACATGTTTGCTCACATGAAGACAGAGCTGACCAAAATCAACTTACAGGAGAAGGACGTTAAAGGATTCACAAGAGGCTAAAGGAGCACACTGAAGAATTCAAATAGTTGTCCTAAATTCTGTGTATTCTCATCAGCAGATTTCTATAAGCTAAACCCATGGGCAGCAACCCCCTGGTTTACCCAACTCTTCCAAGCTCCTACAATGCCAGTGGGAAGGAGCAAGACACGTAAAGAGGCACACTGGGGCAGGTCCTTGGCTGACGCAATCAGCAGAGCTCTCCTGAAGCTCTCAGCAGAGGTAGGCTCATTTACATGCTGGTGTCTAACTCCAGATGATTAAGTACAGAGATGCTTTGCTGGGAAAGGGCAATCTCTCATTTGATCCTAAGTATCATCAATCATGAGATTGAAGATAACGAGCCGGTTGAGTACATGGAAATTTTTCTCCGGTCTGAAAAGCCCTCCGTCAGAGGCTCGCCGTGGCCACCGCTGCAGGACAGCTCGAACTGGACAGGAATAGCTGCTGCTCTCTTGGCAGATCTGCATCCTTCGCCTCTCCCATTGAGATTAGATAAAAATAAGCCTTTAATACTTTCATTCCTGGTTTTCCTGAAGAGCTACGGGTCAGGAAGATAATGGCCAATAACCTCAGTTCCAACAAGATGGGTTTTATTTTTGATAAGCAAGGAATCAGAGGGAATAAAAAAAGGTCACTTCACATGAAGAGCAGTAACAGGCTCCTCCACATTTCCAAAAGCAACCGGTGACTGTGGGTACCATTTCTGAACTCAGCACATCTCGAGTATCAAATCCTTGTACAAATATCAAATTCTGGGACCCTCCACATTATTTTAGTTAGTTCTGGAAATCTTGGCCTGAAGGTTTAACTGTACAGAGCATGCTTTTAAACCCTAGCCCCTGAGGAGCTGCTCCACAGACAGCTGAACAGCCAGCACTGCGTTGCCACCAGAAGGGCAGGTGACCCTCCCAGACCCTCTTCGTTCACAGAATCCCAGCGTCATGGGGCTTCAAATGGACCTCGAGTTCACCTGGTGCCACCCCCCTGCTCCAGCCAGCAGGGTCACCCAGAGCAGGGGGCCCAGCAGCGCAGGGTCCAGGTGGGGTGGGAATCTCTCCAGAGCAGGAGACTCCACAGCCTCTCTGGGCAGCCTGGCACAGGCTCCCACACCCTCGCACCAAAGAACCTTCTCCTTCTGCTCAGATGGAACCTCCTGGGGTCCAGTTGGTGCCCGGTGCCCCTTGTCCTGTCCCTGGGCACCACTGATCAGAGTCTGGCCCCATCCTCTTGTCCCCCTAAAGGGGCCCTTTAGCTTTTGCTCAGCCCCCCTCTCAGGCTGCTCTTCTCCAGCTGAACAGCCCCAGGGCTCTCAGCCTGGCCTGGCCACAGAGATGCTCCAGCCCCTCAGCATATTAACAGCCTCCACTGGACTCTCTCCAGTAGTTCCCTATCTCTCTGGAACTGGGGAGCCCAGAACTGGACACAATACTCCAGATATGGCCTCACCAGGGCAGAGTAGAGGGGGAGGAGAACCTGGAGCTGGACACACTTTTCTTTAGGCACCCCAGGAGACCATTGGTTTTCTTGGCCACGAGGACAGGCTGCTGGCTCATGGGTACCCTCCTGTCCCCCAGCACTCCCAGGTTCTTCTCCACAGAGATGCTTTCCAGCAGGTCAACCCCAACCTGTACTTGCTGCCCAGTCTGGCAAGCCTGGCTCCTTGCCACCCAGTCTGCCTCACTCCCTTACAGTGGAGCTGGTACACGAGCAATCATTGGATAAGCTAGTTCAAGGGGATCTTCTTCTGATGGAAACCCAACACAACATCACACACTAGCCCTGCAAGTCTGAGGGCCCAATAAAGAGGGACCTCCACAGCCCAGACTACTCTGTTCTCCAGGGCTCCTCACATACCAAGCTAATTCAGTGCTGGAATCCAGGAGAAAAGTCCCTTTGGAGACCTTAGAGCTCTTTCAAGCAGAGAGCTTCTCTGAACACACCAGACAGGATGAAAACACTGTTACTGGACTGACTGTACTGGAGTCTGAATAGCAAGAAGGTGTTCACATTCACACCCCAATAGGACTACTCCTACCCATCTTACCTGCACCTGACCCTGGTATCCAATCCTAACCTCGGGCTTCCCATCCACCCAAGCTTGTCCTCATCTTTTAAGACAAACTTCACTCCTGAGTTTGACTTCCTGATTTAAGTGGAATACACAGTGGTCATTTGTTTTCAACGACTTCCCTCAGAAAAGAAGGGAAAGTCCCTTTCCTATAAAAAATAGTGTCAAATTTTTATTAGCCCTGGCTTTACAATGATGACCTGAGCTTTTTAACTAGTGACTTGACCTCGGTTTTGTGACTGAAAGTGACTGAAATAATAGCCAACTTCTAAGCTGTGGTGGTTTAAAAAGTAGTCTCAAAGAATACACTACAAACCCCCTCTGCCATGAAGAATCTACTGGGCAGAGGGTTTAGGATATTTTAATTTTTTAATATA
>JANHGN010026843.1:0-19237 GCA_024605025.1 Megaceryle maxima | reverse complement strand
GGGTTTCCAAGCCCCCCGTGGAGCTGTGGTGCTGAGGGCCATGGGTCAGTGGTGCCCTGGCAGTGCTGGGGGAACGGGTGGACTTGAGGATCTGAAAGGGCTTTGCCAATCAAAACCATCCTATGGTTCTATCCCAAATTGGTTCAAAAGCTGTAAGTAACCTAAGAGAGCAGAGAAGATCCCAGGAGTGAATATGATTGACCTAACCACTGGAAGGAACAAGTTCATTAAGACTGATTTCCCCTTCCAGTTGAAGCCTCTTGGCTTATCGTGAAAACAGAGCGGCAGCTGAACAGCTTGACTTCCCAGGGTACAGTCCTGTCAGCACCAACCTGCCAACAGCAACGCTTTGTGCTGAGCATGCTGTGCTGTTAAACCCTGTGTATCCACAAATGGACATCGAATGAGGGGACGAATGCTGGCAGTGGAGCAAGGAGAAGGTAGGTACACAGCACCTTTGTAAGTCTTGGGATTAGCGGAATAGAAATGGTAGAAGGGAAGAGGATAAGCAAAAAATGAGATGAGACTTCCATAGGAATTGACTCCTCCCTGAAGGACTTGGATCCATGGTGAGGAGTTCCTCCAAAAACCTATCTAAGAAAGGGCAGAAACCATTTAGGAGAAAGTTTCCCTTTACCCCTCAGATACGCTGACGCAGATCCACAAAACATCTCTCACAGAACAATTAACTCAGAGTTTGCACAAGACAATACACCTTGCAGGTGTACAAAAGGTGTATCAGCTGCAGGAGCCTATAGCAACGATGACACAATACTCCAACCAACGTCAGAACGTCAGTTTACTAACGACCACAGGCAGACGTGTGATCCCTCAGTCCCTCAGGAAACTGAGCCCAGGAGTCTGATGTCACCGGCTCGGAAGCCTCAGAGCAGTGCTGAGGTATCAGCTGAGCAGATACAAACACAACAGCCTCTGCTTGGGTGGTACGACAGGCACCAAGGGATGCCGAGTTCCATCTGGGGACTGCTGTTATTTCTAGGAACTAATGACTGATCCGAGGAATGCTGATTAAAAACAAATAAAATCAAAGTACTCAAGAGCCATCTATTAACTTTCAGATCTCAAAGGTCTCCTCAGTGTAGTGAGAACAACTGAGAGCAGCTTCAAAGTAGAAATGGAGGAGACAGTCAGCAGGACACTAGACTCAGGCACAGTTTTAAAAAATCTCCCTAAAAGAGGGAGATTCAGACTGGAGAGGAGGGAGAGACTGTTGCTGCTGAGAGTGGTGAGGGTCTGGCCCAGGCTGCCCAGAGAGGTGGTGGCTGCCCCAGCCCTGGCACCATTGCAGGGGAGGTTGGCCGGGGCTCTGAGCACCCTGCTCTGGTTGCAGATGGCCCTGCTCCCTGCAGGGGGGGTTGGATGAGATGAGCTTTAATGGTGTCTTCCAACTCAAAACCATTCTATGATTCTATAGCTCAGATTTTCCCAACAGAATATCAGTTTGCCACATAGTACAAGCTATTTGGATGTGTTTAGAGAAAGAGCAGCAAATGGCACATCACAGGAAGGCTGCGAAAGAGCTTCCCAAGGAGCTCATGAGGCAGCAGGGCTCCCTTGCAGGTTTCAAGGTCCAAAGATCCATCTTTTTCACCAATGGCAACTGCAGAATCAAACTAAAACCAGGCTAATTATTCTTCTTGGCTTTGCTGATAGCCAATGGTCTTTGACAGCATTTAAACTACACAGGATTACGGCTGTTACTAAACACAGCTTTACAATATTGAGCAGGCAGAGCGAGCCAAAAAGATGCAAAAAGCTGCTGCTTCCTGCCACGCATTTTGTGGCATCAACTCAGGCATCATAAGTGAAAGTTCTCCCGGGTCACCCTGAGACTGCTCAAGCAGATACATATATGCAAATACCCAAGGAAAAAAAGAAAATATAAAATCCTGTGTGCAGTATTATGGTGAAAGGGAGCAAACCTGAAAAAGCTTCATTTGAAAGCACGAGGTGGCAGAACATTCGTTATTAGCCGAGACAGCAGCAACCTCAACGAGAGTGCCGGTTTCTGCATCACTTCCCCGACTGGGCACCATTTCTGTGAACTGTCCTCCCCTCGGTTCTGGCGCAGTTGAGGTGCCTCACCGTGCTACGTGACAACAGTTCTACTCCTCAGCTCGGCAGTTCCTACGCTGTAGGGTGAATGTCCTCAGCCCTGCTGCCACTCCGAGCCGCGCAGTGACTCAGACACGCTCTAATCGCAAAGCTTCTTCCTAACGCCTCAAGTTTGCGCAGTGCCAATCTGAGAAATAACCCCAAACCATTACCTGATGATGTCCATCTGGGGCACCTCCTTTTTGTACTTGAATTTGAATTGATACAGTTCAGTCACTGTCTAGAGATTTAACAAGAGAGGGGAAAAGAAGAAATGAGTCTCTTTCAGTGGCAAGTGTAAAGGTGCAGTCTGAACCAGCAGCGTCCTTTCACAGCTTGACGCCAGAGCGCAGCACTCATTTAACGACACGACGACAGCTTTAACTCTAGTATTGCTTTGCAAAGGGCTTTGGCAAATTTTCTTCACCACCAGAGCTTACCTAGCACTGAAAGAATCACCAAAAAAAAAAAAAAGTGATAAACTTCCTGCTTCCTCCTTCCACTTCCTCTGTGGGCCCAACTCCCTGGCCTAACTCTTTAGCCAGGCACCCAGGCCAGGCGACCATCACAACGTATGTGGGTCCTCCCTTACTACAAGCTAAAATGTGAGGCCTCACAGGTGACGTGGTGTCACAAGAAAGACTGGCCCTGGGTTCTGTATGGAGACAAGGGCCTGAAGGACTCACCCCGTGAGGAAATACAGACAATACTGCAGGGGCATGAATTTCATTTGTCTCAGAGTTTTCTGAGGGGAATTCAAAGAAAAACATAAATCTAGTTGATTTTCCATTTAGAAGGAAAGGATTTGCTATGATTTTAGAGAATAAAATAATTAGGAAGAACAGACAACCCCACCACAAGAGAAAGGATCTATTGTAGTCCAATTCCATGCCTGTAATTCACTAGTTCCAGAGGCAGTGGGGTCAATTAGCAGGAGCTCAGCTGAGCCCTTAACTCTGAGCCTTCCTAACAAATCCCAGCCTTGGTAGGGACTAAACTCTTCCCCTCTGCCCAGCTGCTGGGGTGCGACGGAGCAGAACCGTGATGGGGCGAGCACAGGTTCTGCAGCTGATCTCGGCACCTGCTCTGCAGCGACAGCACGGCTGCAGAACCACACCTCCCAGCTCGCCTCCACCAGCTGGATGGGGAACCACCAGAACCACCACACGGAACACCGAAGGGATAAGGACAGGCTCTACACAACCCAGTTCTCCCAAGCCTGAAGCGATCCATCGCTTCGGTCCTGAACCCCTCCGTGTGGAAAACCAGCTCTTTTCAACACCGGTTCATAAAAGAATTATTTTGAACTTCCCTTTTCTTCTCTTTGGGTAAGACAAACAAAAATTGCAAACATGCCCATTAGTTGCCTGTTATCGTCCCCAACAGAGGCCCTGGATGGGCCCAGTGCCTGGTAGGAGCTTTTGATCACAGTCCAGCTCACTGAGCTGTCCTTCTTGAGTGAAGGCAGAAGAAGAGAAACAGGGTCACCAAGCAGCTACGTCAGGGTAGACTCTGAATACAAATCTACTCACCCATGTCTTCAGTTGCCTCAAAGATTAATTAAGACTCTTTCTTACCTCCGGTTCCTTGGGATTGGTGTAAATCTGTTGTAAGAAAGCACAGTGAGGGCATTCTCCCCTTGGATAACCTGGAGTTGTGACTAAACAATGATATTTTCATTTTACAGCAGAGATTGCACTATTGTTAGCGTGGGATGAGAGACCCAATGGCTGAGAGACTGCCCTTCCCTATCAGCAGTCAGCATTTACCACTTCAAAGCCAGGTAGAAGACACTCATGAGTGTAATTGGGGAGGAATGAGGTGAATCCCCATTCCAGCCCTCCAAGGCAACTCTTGGTGCCTGAGGTTTAACTACTGGGATTCTGCAGAGAGTAGATGCACACTGACAAAGGCCCAGGGCAAAGGCCTTGCTCTGGAACTGCCAGCATGCGGCTTCCTTGGGATCAGATTAATAAGGAGGACTCTCCTCCAGGGGGAAATGGAGAAGACACAGCAGCTTCCAGGGGTGGAGGCAAGACTTTAAAAGAAGCAATGATAGGAAGCACACGGAGGAGCTTCTGGGAGTTTTCAGATGCATGTAAGGCCTCACAAGTTGGACACACAGAGCAAAATATGCCCACGCAGCCTCAGCAGGTCATGTTTACTGTATTTAAGAAAGGCATTTAATTGCCCTTAAAAAAGTCACAAATAGGTTGGCACAACCTTGACTCCTTATCTCTTTCAAACAGACAGGGGGAAGAAAAACATCACGTATTTGTGTACTTACTGCGAGGACAGCGATGTGTAACTACAGAGGGAAAAAACCACAATATTAGAATCTGACCTTAGGGGGCAAGGAGAAAAAAAAACAAAACTAAAAGACCCAACAAAACCCAATTGCCTACAGACAGCGAATGAATAGACACAGTTGACAAAGGAGTGAAAACCCCTTTAGGCAGATTCTTCACAGCACAGCATCAGCAACACCTAGTGGCCAGCCTGCTGGGTCTGACACAGTTTCCCAGATGCACGCCCAGAATTCTCTCCTGGGTCTCTTTCTAAACAAATCTCCACAGGCTGTGCCAATCAAAAACCCTTTTTCAAGAGCACTCATCCCTGAAGAAGGCTAATATTTGCTCTCTGCTGCAAAACTCCCCCAAAATGTCTTTAATTCATCCTATAGCAAGAAAATGTACATGGGACTACTCTTGAAAACAGTCTGAGAACATGCATTAATAGCTCCATTTTTCTCCTTAATCCTTGTCAAACAACAATTAATCCACGCCTTTTGCAAACAGCAGAGGACTAAATACCTCCCAGCACTGGCAGCAAGCAAGAAAGTGAGTTCACAACACTGTGGATTATCTGATGCACACAGACAGTTGCATTCTGTGTAAGAGCCCATCTGATCAGCAGTGCCGAAACAAACACTTCGTCTGATCGAGATGAGGGCTGGTTTGATGAGCGGTGCTGACAGATGACAACAGTTGGTTCTTTTCCCTGTGCAGAGCAGTTGTTCTGTGAGAATCAGCAAGGAATATGATTACAGACTAGCTGGTTTTGCCCTGGAACCAGTTACATAACCTTACTTTACAAATTACTTTCCAAAAAATGCAACAAATTCTGAACCCACGAAACGCTAGGAGGGTGAGAGAAGATGAGAAGAAGGGAAAAGGCCAGGGGAAAGGAAATGAAGGAAGGCAGAAGCAGCACAGAAGAACTTCTCTCAAGAAATCAGGCAAGGGAGATCAAGACCTCAGCTCTGATTGGCAGTGTCTCCTTCCAGCCACTACAGAAGGCAAATGTGGAGCTCAGAACCATGGGAAATCCATTTCAGGCTGCAAATTCCTAGTTCCCACACTATGTCCAAGCAAGTCAAGGGAGCAACAGCGGTCAAAATTTGGGCTCAAGGAATAAAATCCCAAATCTCACATGTATATACTCCAGGCAGGGTCTTCTCCTGCTGGAAATGTGTGTTGGGTGCAAGTGAGATCACTACAAAAATACAAAGCAATATATTGTGTCCATACTTTATGAAGAAAAAGGAAACTCCACTAAGAAATGTGAAAAAAACTTACATACTGCTTGTCCAAAGCATCAAAACAACCTTGAATCCTGCCAGGGAAACACATGTTAATAGTAACCAGCAACATTCATCTCCTGATCTGTAAACACACGCTCATTACAGTTCAAAGTGCATTTTGTCTGGAATTCAGACAAGACAGATAGCAAAATTTTGGGCTTGGAAAGTCCTTCTCAGGCCAATCATCATAAAGGCTTTGTCCTCCCTCTGCATTTGTGCATTGTTTACACTTCCAGGGCCATATCCTGGAGCCCACTAAACCCTGATGAAGACAAGGATCTGAGGCCTAAGGCAGGCTCTGAGCAGCTCTGCTCAGTGCTCTGTCCTAGCTCCCCAGCTTGATCTCCAATGGCTCTTTTCCCATCGGCCTTGTACAGAGCTTGGCTGAAACTTCCATCTGAACACAGCCTGACATGTCTGCTCTCGTAAACTTGCTGTTATCTGATGCATAGTTTACAGCTATGGACTTTCTCAAAGGAGTAAATATCATTTGAGGTAGCACTGGTCAGATATTTACTCTTTGAGTCAAAGGATGTGCTGCTAGGTATCTCCTGAGCACATCAAAGTCAGCCTCTCTGCTTGTTGGGAATGTGCCAGCTCTGAAATACATCCCAAAGAAAGCTGTAGGCTACTTAGACATACAATATCCAGGAGGATAAAATATTGTACATACTGAAAAACAAGCTACAGGAATCCCTGTAGGAGTGAAACTAGAAAAGACTAAAGAGCAGCAGAATGCCCCCCATGATTTCCTTTACCTTCTCTCTGTGACTACACTGCCTGTGTGTGCTCCAGGGCCTGACCATGACCTCAGCTACAGCCAACACTTCCACAGACCTCAAACTCACATGATCTTGGGCGGCTAATTCTGTCTGGTTTACGCACAGGGCCAAGCTCACGCTGCGGCCGCGGGAGCTGCACTGGCACAGCCGACAGCGCTACTGGGCACAGGGTTTTCAAATACTCTGCACTGGTGAGACCTCACCTGGAGTACTGCGTCCAGTTCTGGGCTCCCCTGTTCAAGAGAGACAGGGATTTGCTCGAGAGAGTCCAACAGAGGCTACAAGGATGCTGAAGGGACTGGGACAGCTGCCTTATGAGGAAAGGCTGAGGCACCTGGGGCTCTTTAGTTTGGACAAGAGAACTCTGAGAGGGGATTTGGTAAATGTTTATAAATATCTGAGGGCTGAGTGTCAGGAGGAAAGGGACAGCCTCTTCTCACTCATGCCCTGTGACAGGACAAGGGGGAATGGACGTAAGCTGGAGCACAGGAGGTTCCACCTAAACATGAGGAGGAACTTCTTTACTCTAAGGGTCACAAAGCACTGGAAGGGGCTCCCCAGAGAGGTTGTGGAGTTTCCTTCTCTGGAGATTTTCAAACCCCGCCTGGCTGCTCCTGTGTGACCTGTGCTAGACTGTATGATCCTGCTCTGGCAGGGGGGTTGGACTCGATGCATCTCTAAGGTCCCTTCCAAACCCTGACACCCTGTGATACTGTAAAAAAAAAAAAATCAGGAAGAAGCTGAACGCATGGGGTCAATGTCTTTGCTGTTCAGCACAATCTTGTCTTAGTTTCACTGTTACTCACTTACCACTTGACCATCTGCAATGATCCCAGACAGCTTTTATCTTCTCGGAGAATTTTTAGACAGAGGTCTGCAAAACCAGATTTAGCACAGAGTTACAAATCCTTATCACAGCTCTTGGGCAAACACCGAAACTAAGCCCTCCCTTTTTTGGATAAAATGCGTTATCTGGAGGTCCTTCCTGAGCGGAAATGTTGGGTTTCCACTTGAGTCCCAGGTGAACTGACACAAGGTTTTTGCTGCGTTTTCAAATGTCAAGGCTTTGCTCAGATGCTCTGGGCTCTCCCAGGAAAAAAAGGTGACATAGTTACAGCTGAATTTCCCAACACCAGCAGCTTCCTGCTTCTCCTCCCACCTCTTCTCCAATCCCACCTATTCTGCCATTCCCTAACACCACCTTCACTTCTGCCTTCAGAATTCACCAACGTCCACACAACATAAATGGCTGTGCAGCTTTTCCACCCAGTTCTTTCTACCTCTGTCTTCAGGTGCTCAGAATGGCGAGAGGAAACCCATCCTGCAGATCACAAAGTGAATTAATATCTCCTTCAGATGCGACCCCAGAGCCCTCAACGGTGGGGGCAAGCCAGGTGTTACGATTCCTGATCAAAAAGGCACTTGAAAGACCCGACGTTTGATTAGAAAGATGGGTGGCTTTTCAGGGTTGGATGATCAAGAGCCCATTTGGGATTTCCTGTGGGATTTCCTCAACCAAGTCCACAAAGCACACGTGACCATGTTTCAGGACCACTAACCACAGAAGTGAACATATGGAAACAGACTGAAACACGCGGAGACATCTCACACTCTACCTACACACCCTGAATGAACCTACAGATAGGAGGAATCAAAGCACTGTTAATTCTTGTGATCCTACCACAAGACTTTGATTCTTCAAGGGAGATTTTTCTCTGCAGGAAAAAAAACACTCCGCAATAAAACAAACAAATCTACTTTCAGTCTCTGAAGGAAAGCTGAACATGTGAACCTCGAGGGCTCAAAAACACAAAGGAAAGTAAATCACACCAATCAGAGTTAATCTGTTAAAAATGACTGATTTTTAAGTCAATCTCCTGACTCTCAGACCTGCTTCACGGGGCTGGCAACACTGAGGAATGATTCTAAACCAAAAAGAAGCGCTAACAGTAAAGCCATGAGTCACCAAAAGCTTTTGGTTGTCTTCTATGCTTGCCATCTATCCAATGCAGCAGCACCATCTGTGCCAGACTTGAGAAGGCCCGGTAGCTAATGTCCTAATAAACTGGACTCACACCTATATGGGCAGCTGGAAGCTGACATGTAAAGCAGATTATAGATAAATCACAGAATCCCAGCACGGTGGGGCTGGAAGGGCCCTCTGGAGATGGAGGTGTCACCCCCCTGCTCCATCCAGCAGGGTCACCCAGAGCAGGGGGCCCAGGAATTCCCAGGGGTTGGGAACCTCTCCAGAGCAGGAGATTCCACAACCTCTCTGGGCAGCCTGGGACAGGCTCCCACACCCTCACACCAAAGAACTTGCTCCTCCTGCTCAGCTGGAACCTCCTGGGGTCCAGTTTGTGCCTGCTGCCCTTTGTCCTGTCACTGGGCACCACTGACAAGAGCCTGGCCCCATCCTCTTGCCCCCCTGAAGGGGCCCTTTAGCTCTTGCTGAGCATTGCTCAGCTCCCCTCTCAGGCTGCTCTTCTCCAGGCTAAACTGCCCCAGGTCCCTCAGGCCCTGGTTCCTCAGCACCAGTTGGAAGTGTTACCATCTAAATAGCGAGTTCCATAGGAGCTCTCAGGGAACAGCCCCCTCATGTAGGTGATGCAGGACACGGAGATGGCCAGCAGGCGTTTCACCAGCGCCATGGACTGCTGCTCCGTAGCAATACTGCTGGGGAACAACGCTGGCTCCTGAAACAGAAGGGCAAAGCCAAAACCATTTTAGTGTAACTCAGGGATTAGATTTAGAAGCAACTCTCAGCAGGTGGAAAAAGAGGGTAACTTCAAAATAGAATTTTAATGTTTCTCTGGTCTTCATACTACGCATGTCTAATATGGGTGGGATTCAATGTTTTCAGGGTATCTATCAGTTGATCTGAAGTGATTTACTCTGATGCAGACTGCATGGGTTGGTCACTCCCTCCCCGTTTATCACAGCTCAACGTTCCCACCCCTTCCACTGCACCAATACTGGCACTTAGCAGACAACCACTCCTCAAAAAGAAAAAAAACCAAACCAACATATAGTTTTATGCCAGCTTAGCTCTACCAAGTTAACTGTGGAGTCAGACAAGTGCCAGTGCTGGGGTGGCGTTCGCGGTGGTACCAAAATTCGCTGCCTGCCACGGTGTTTTTTGAGCTCTGACAGAAGACAGAGCCTGTCAACGCTGAGGGGTTTTACTGCAGAGCTGTAAACAGCACAGGGCTCCACGACTGGAGCGAAGAGGAATCGCTGTGTGATGTTAACATGAACTGCCTCAGCAGAAAGCACACAGAAATTAGTTCCTCTATTAGTCTGCCACTTTTCTTCCTGCTAATAAAGGTCTGCGCACCCCTAATGAGCCTACATTGATTTAGTGAAATACATGTCACAGCCCCATTCTGCATCTTCCTGGACTAAACCGGAAATAATCCAACTAAGAACAGCGCAGACAACAGAAAGCGTTTCCATCTCACCAGGGGCAGAGGTGACAGGTCCAAAACCAAGAGCTGGGATTGTCAGTACCATCGCAATTCCACGTTTTTACCTTACAGGACTTTCTCTTTTGCCTGGTCTGCAAGAGCTGTTGAGTAGCCATACTGTATTTCAAAGACCTGCCTTCCACTTGTAATTAAAACCTGAAAAAGAAAAAGAAGGTATGAGACACCTGGAAAATTCACAGTCATTGCTACTTCTCATCTTCCCTACACTAAGAAGGAGATTCTTCAGCTTATTCAGGTCTGAAAGCAACCTGCCAGCCAAGACAGCAAAACAAACCAAGGATACTCCACGGCACTGCCCGAGAGTTTGCAGAAAGAAAACTCCTTATTCCCTCATAAACAATCAATACTCTTTAGAATTCAGGGCCGCAACAGCACCTGGTGTCAGTTGGTGCCACTTGCAAATGCATTTCTCATATTCTAAACCACAAATGTTAATTTCTACAACCATTGAAAAGTGTGAAGGGGGAATATTAAAGATCTGGAAGGCTGCCAATAGCAGCCAATATTTTAGCAAGGGTAAGCAGGAAATGCACTCACATCAGTCTTGGCCAGAATACAGGAATGATTCTTCTGGGACACCTTGAAAGGGGACAAAAAAAAAAAAAAAGAAAAGTGAAGTCCAGATTGTTCCAGCGAGAGCAGGCCCTGTTAGACAAGCCTGGATTAAAGAGGAAAATATTCTTTTTACAATAATGGAAAGCTGATTGATAAAGGCAATAAAGTGGACATTACACGTTCCACACTTTGGCGAGGTGCTTGATTTAGCACCACCTGACATCTTGATTAAAAACTTCCATTAGATGGAATTAACAAGGCACGCGTTAACTGGTCTGAAAAATGGCTCGCTGGGAGATCCCGACGTGTAGCTGCTAACGGGGAAGATGGTAATGAAAGGGAACACCACCAACTGGTCCCCAGAGGAGCGCTGCCTTGTCCGCTGCACGTCAATATTCCTATTAATGATGAAAATAATAAAAGAAACACTGATTTAAATCGTGACCTAATGCAGCAAGCAGCAGAGTTTTATCAACAGAGTTGATCTAATCTCATTCTGCTTTTTGCCATGAAAGCCTCCTTTCCATTTGTTGGCAGTCATTAAGACATGTTGATTGGAACAGTTGACGGCTTTTATGCTAAATTTAGCCCTTCATTTAGTAACGAGGACAGATTACAGCGATAAAAGTATAGTTAAACAAATATACACCTGCAAAATTTTTAATCAGTTAAATATCTTAGGAAAGTGGTTTTTTGTTCCTCATGACTGGCTAAGCACTGTGAACAAGACTGGAATGCAATCAAAACAAAAGGCACTATTCCAACGTGAGGTTATTAGCTAAATAAAGCTGATTTAAGCCAGCCAGAGAGATAAGAAAACATGTTTCCTACAACATCCCACACTTAAGAGTTGTTTATTGTGCAAAGGAAACATCACCTAAGGGTGATGAGCTATCTCCCCTGACCTCGCTGTTCAGGTGCAGGGTCCCTCTGAGGTTCCACCATCACCATCTCACCTTGGCCAAACCTCTGCTTGCTCCTGGGCTGCAAGAGGGAAGAAGGAGCCCCAGCTCCCACTGCTCACCCACTCCAAAGACACTTTATCACCAAATATCAGGAAACTGAAGTTAACTGAAGAAACCAAACCTCTGTCACATGGACCAAGCAACGCGTGACCCCCGTGCCGGGGCCTTCACCCCCCTCAGCCCTGGGCCCACGCACCCACCGACCCTCAGGCCTGATTGGGGCCTTGTGAGGCTGCAGCAGGCCCCAAAGAACCAGCCGCGGCTCCAAATTCAAAGTTTTTTTGGGTTTTTTTGTTTGTTTGTTTGTTTTTTTCTTCTTTTGAGTTAAAGTTCAAAGCCCAGCCGGGTTCCACCGGGGGCTGGGGCCTGACCCTCATCCTGCCGCACTCACCACCCCGAGGCCAGGGTCCCCTCAGGGGCGGGAGGGTCTCTGACGCTGGGGGGGCCCTGAGGAGGGAAATCCTTGAGGCGGGGCGTCTCCTGAAGCGCGGGAGCCCCCGAGGCGCAGCGAGTGCCCTGAGGGTATTGTCCCCTGAGGTGCGGGAGCCCCTGAATCGGGGGCGGGGGGGGCGTCCTGAGGCGGGGGAGCCCCATAAAGCGGGTGTGGGAGGGGGGTCCCTGAGGCGCGGGAAAACCTGAGGCGGGCGGGGGTACCATGAGGCGGGAGGTGCCCTGAGACGCAGAGGCGGCAGCAACCTCCTCCTTCTCCTTCTCCTTCGACCAGCTCGGGCCGGGCGGGGTACCGCGTACCTGCGCCACTAGCCCCGCGGGCTCCCTCTCCCGCCCCGTCCCGGCTCGTCTCGGCTCGGCTGTTCTCGGCCCGGCCGGCGCGGCGCTGGAGGCAGGAGGGGGGCGGTGCCGATGTGAGGCGGTGGCCTCGCCCCCTCCCCCTCCCGCCTCTCTCCACCATGGTGGGCCCGCCTGAGAGGAGGCGGGAGTTAGGGCACCACTGACCCATGGCCCTCAGCACCACAGCTCCACGGGGGGCTTGGAAACCCCTCCAGGGATCACAGCTTGGAAACCCCTCCAGGGATCACAGCTTGGAAGCCCCTCCAGGGATCACGGGGACTCCACCCCTGCCCTGGGCAGCCTGGGACAGCCCTGGAGGGGGTGGAAGAAATTGTTCCTCAGCTCCAACCTGAACCTGCCCTGGGGCAACTCGAGGCCGGTTCCTCTCGTCCTATCAAGGAGCAGTTTTCTGAGCTTCTCCTTGAGCTCTTTTCTCCGTGGGTGGACTGTTTGTCCCCCTGGGCGAGCAGGGGACGGAGGGTGCTGGGGCATGGCACAGACGGGACACCGTGGGTGGCTGTGACAGCTCTTGACTCGAGATGCCACCAACAAGTACCTGAATATTCAAACAAAAAACACGTGTGGCCTTGCGAGGCTGGACTGAGGTGGAAGTTGACTGGTTTTGCTTCGCTAATCCTTCTGCTCTCCAGTTAATCGAAGTCTGTGCTGGGGCTGGGATGTGTCCCTGGGTTTCACTCCAGGCTCCAGCAGCTCGGTATCATACCCGTGCCAAATCAATTTCAAGTAAAATACTGGTTTTATTAGCAGCATGTCACTCCAAATTAGGTACAGGTTTTAAATTGCTCAAAGCCCGAAGACATGTTCTTAGAATATTCTGGTACTTCCCTAAGGAAAAGGAGACTTTTAATACCATCCCAACTCAAATTAAAAGCATCAGGGACTTCCTAAGAGGTGGATTATTTTAGAGCGAGTGTCACAGCCCAGGCAAGCAGGATAGAATCTCTATATCACTACTATATTTTTTTACAGAATAACCTGCCTGTACCATTTCTTCCTATTTCCAGGCATTTCGTCATCCATCAGATGAGGAACTGCTGGTGGGAACACACAGACACACACACGGTTACGCCAGCTCTGGAAATGTCAGCCCGTTACGATGGTTTGCCTGGCTGGTAGGGGAGGACACAGCGTTCCTGAGCACTCGTGTTCTTCCAGGCCTTTTTCTGGCCCCTTTCCAAAGACTTTCTCCCTAGTTCAGTTGCCAACAGCTGCTGGAAAGCTCCTCCCCAAGGGAGGGGAAAAGTCATCGTCCATTTTATAAAGAGTAACTTCACAACATTAGAACGGAACAGGATTGGTGCTGCTGTCAACCGCAGAAGGGTCAGGTGGTGAGAGCTGCTGGCACGATACGCTCTGGGCTTTGCAGGACCATGTTTACCTGTTGCCTGCCTTGGTGGAGACCCAGTTCTCCCCGCAAGCTGTGGCAGCCGGGCCGCTTTCTGCCTCATCCCTGGAAGAGGTGCCAACCACCGAGTCCAAAAGGAATCCACGTGACCGCAGGGTGGGGGCAACAGGTCGGCGCGCAGGAGAAACAGGTATTAGGAGATCTGGAGGTGCCTCTTGAAAGGAGAGAAATGGAGACCCTCTTCCAAGAGCAGCCCAAGACTGGGAACCACTATTTGGAAGATGCTTTGCTTCGGAGTTACCTGAAAACACACCTTCCTCCCAAGGTCTGGCGTGAGCATTTGTGTTTCTGTGGGTACGCGGCACAACTCCGGCTGGGTCACTGTTTAAAGACTGTTAATTGAGTATTTCTCGGAGCCCTTTTGTGCCTTCGAGTATTTAACTGGGGGGAAATTATCAGCATTCTTTAAAACATGTTACCTTTGAATCAGTGCAGGGGTGCAAAATCACTGCCAGGACTTGAACAGAAATAGAAAGTTGCTTTACTGGACTCTCATGACTGGTCTGGGTGTCACCACAAGAGTGTTGTTTTGGGATTGTCATTGCGGAGCATGTGTTGTCTGGTCATCCAGAGAAAGAAGTTCAGAGAAAGGGAAAAAACTCACGTGCTTCCAAGCTCTGCTGTACCCTTCCACTTCTCCCCCCCGCCAGGGAAGAGGGGCTTTTAGGGAATTTCGTTCCTGAAGGAGCAGGGCTGTTCTCAGCTGAGCGCTCAGGAGGTTTCAAAGGCCTGTTGGGGTTTGGTTGTTCTCAGCACAGGTTGTTGGCTTTTCTGGGTTGGTTTTCAGACTGGGAAGGCTCCGTACAGATCGCAGGGCTGTGGAGAGGTGGAGTAAGACCCTGAGCCAAGGGCTGCTGTTCTGTGAAGTCCAGACCTACAGGAACCCCTGCAAGGAAGCAGCTTGTCTCACTGTCTGCCCTCTGCTGTCACCCCAAGGACCACGACTGTTTCCTACTTCTCAAGAACCAGATCTCAAGGAGCAGAGCGTGACCTCTGTCCCTGACTGAGTCCAGCAGAAGCAATGTGATGACCTGTAAAGCCACTGGGTGAGCAGAGGGGCAGAACGTGGCTTTCAGTGATGCTCTTCCTGCCCCTGTGCTTGCTCTCCAGGTCTGTGAGGCTTTGCAGACATGGGGCAGCAAGAGTGTGGTGACAGCGTCAGGAGCTGTTTTTGTCACAGCTATCACAAGAGATGGGAAAGAGGCCTCCTTAAGCACCACTGCAGCCTTCTTGCCAGGGGAAAAGAACACCCAAATAGGAGGATGCCTTGGGGCAACCATGAAGGTGTCGCTCCTAACCTGCATCTTTGGAATGAGCATGATTCAGATCTCCTGAAGACTAAAAGAACCAGTGATGTCTTTTCACCAAAGCTGAGAGCTCCTCTCTACTCCTTCCCACAACGTGGCTGCAAAATCCACCCGAGAACCAGCAGCATCTCCCGTAACGTTTCTGTGCTCGGTCCCAGCGGGGCACTGTTGCCTCACCGCTGAGAGAGAGCCCAGCCGCTCTCCGCTCCATGCAGCACCCGCTTGCCTGCAGCCCGAGGGCTGGCTCGCCAGGCAAGCACCTTCCTCTCCAGGAGAGCAGCCACAGATGAAACTTCTGCGTGTCCCACTGGAGCAGACACCACGCTGGAGGTTGGTTCCTGCTGTATTATTCATCCGTGTTCAGTGGTGAACATAGGAATTTTCCTGGACCAGAGCAAAACATTTCTTTCTTTGAAGCTGATTTCTGGAGAACACAGAGAAAGCCCCTGCTTTTTCTGAGCATCGTTGTGCAGAGGTATCTGTTGGCCTTTGATCCCCTCGAAAACATGTCCTTTATAAAGGATCATCTGTTTGCACTCTTAACGTGCGATGATTTGCACATTTCCAATATCTTCATCCCTGGGACATCGGAGGACAAGTTAGGGTGACGAGACCACCCTGCAAATGCTGCAAGGCAGCAGCTTCAGCTGCAACCCGGGTGGTTACAGATGCCCTCTCCGTGTCCCACTGTACATACTTCTGTCTGCTGCATGTGACATTTGGCCAGCACAAGCATCAGAGCTCTGGGTTGTTTTTTTCTGCTTTGGCAATAAGCACATTCACTGAGGTCACACGGGGGGTTCCAAGGCTACTTGTGGTCAGGGCATGAGCTCCTAGCTGGGCAGGTGGGGGGTTTTAAGAAAATGTGGATGAGGAGAAGGGGCTGTTGTAGTTTGAGTTCACTATACTGTGCTGACCAGGGGACCTCTTTGGTAGACTCACATTCCTCTGCCCATGGAAAACCCACCAGGTAAACAGTTCAAAGGTCATGTGCTTCAGGGATCAGCAAAGTCCAAGAACCTTGGATTCTTTAGGTTATGCTTCTAAAACAACCTTTGAATCGTCAAGACAGGATAACTGTTGGGCCATACACCCAGCCCAGCTGAGCTCTACCAACAGCAAACAGGAGCTGTAGCAGCTGGCAGGGCTCTCTTGCATGGTTTTGGCTTGCTTTGTGATTTTTAACACTATTTCACTGGTTACCTGGAGGAAAACTGTCTGGCCTGAGGATGGACACTTCCAGAGTAGTAACTGGGCAGTGTGTGGAGGATGCTCACTGCACACACTGCCCGGCAGAGCGATGAAAAGATCGACCACACGGGATGTAGTTTAATGAAAAGTCAATTGTTCTACTGAGGAGGAAATGAGCATCTCTCGAGGGGTAGAGAACAGCAAAAACATTCCTCTGATGAAGGCAAATACAGATCTGGTGCTTCTCTGCCCCCTGGTACAGTCTTGGATGTATTTATGCTAACGAGGTCCAACGGTGCTAGAGGCTGGGGCCGCTTGGCCTAAGGTTAATCATCTCCGAGTCAGGTTATTGAAGTCTAGACAACTTCAGTGGGCTGCAGACAGGGCAGAGCACTTAGAGAAGGCAGCTCCTGTCACCTCGAAATCGGTGTCTAAGGGTTGGAGTGAGTCACTTCTCTGCAGGTGCCCGTTTCCCTCCGTCAACTGTGGCCAGACCGCTCTGGCCAAGCCAGCCAAGCCAGGCTGAATTGAGGGCACATCAGCCCTTACCCAGGGCTGCTCCGGATGTTGGACGCACGGTGGGAATTTGACACTAGACCCCCCTGGGTGCCAGGCTGAAACTCCAGTGATTGCCCCGTCCTTTCTTTTCTAATCTGATGGGCAGGTAGCTGCTGAGCCCTGTGGAAGTTTTCCTGTACAGATGAAGGTTTTCTGGTTTTGGCAGCTCTTCCCCTGGCAATCTTCTCCGGCAGTAAATCACAGAGTGGCTGAGGTTGGAAGGACCTCTGGAGATCATCTCGTCCAACCCCCCTGCTCATGAGCATCTGTGGCATTCTCAGCCTTGAGACAAAAGCTCTTCTGTCTTTTGTAAAATCCAGAGATGCTGCCAAAAGTAACTTGAAAAAATGATTTTAGGAAAGAAAGAAAGAAAGAAAGAAAGAAAGAAAGAAAGAAAGAAAGAAAGAAAGAAAGAAAGAAAGAAAGAAAGAAAAGAAAGAAAAAGCAGTGACAGCTGAGCACAGCTGTGCCAGCAGAGGCTGAGAGACAGGGTGTCCTGCTGCATCAGAGAAGGCACAGTAGGACCAAGTAGCAGGACAATATGGCTGGTCCTCTGCTTTCCCAGCTTGGACTGAGGCCTCCTGCCTTCCAGGGGCAGGCTGAAGGGCTCTTCTTGTTGCTTTACAGGTACTGGAGGAAGTGGAGCAAGACCTGGAGAGATTTGGAAACCGTCTGCTAACGCAGATCGGGCCTCTGGGATGGGAGTGCGAGCTGAACCCCCCCGTGTTTCGGCAGTACGATGCCTGGGGCCGGCGGGTGGATCACATCGTCACCTCCTCTGCCTGGAGGAGGATGAAGGAGATTGCGGCGGAAGAAGGGCTGATTGCTGAGGCCTACGAGAGAAGATACTCCAACTGGAGGTAACTGGGGGACAATGGGAGTGACTTAGTGCCTTGGCAGTTATTCTTAGCAGGGTATATTGAGCATCTTGTAGGACTGAACTTCCTTGTGTAATGGGTAACAGATGATGCATGGACAAAAGCACACCCACTGCTGTACCAAGCAGCAGTCTCTGTCCGCTGTGATGTTCCACCCCAGCAGTGATAAGCCATAACTAATGACCTACAGTGGATCATAATATCCCTGGATGTCACCTTCCTGATCCTGGGGCCTGAACTGCTGCTCCGTAACCTGACTCTCTCCACTCCCTTTCTCTCCCAGCCGCCTGCACCAGGCTGTCAAACTGTACTTATTTTCAAGCTTCTCTGGAGGTTTCAACTGTCCTCTGGCCATGACGGATGGGGCAGCCAAAGTCATTGAGGTATGAGCTCAGCTGGTCTCCGAGGGCACAGCCCATGTCCTGGCACTGCTGGTTAGAGACTCGAGCCATGGCCAAGGCTGGAGGAGAGCTGATCTGCCCTCTGGCTCTGGGCATGGCCTGTCCTTGCTCTGTGAGTCAGCCCCATCTCCCCCTGCCTCGCTCCTGTAGTTACAAGGGCTTCAAGCCCGGGCTGGTTTTAATGTTTCCTTACACCACTGTGCACAGTAAGGCCCGTGCTGCACATGAAACCTGTGGCACTGCAGGGAGCTGGAAAGGTCTCCCATATGCTTTTACTACCTGATGATTTGTTTTCCTGTTCCTTGTGTAGAGCGGCAGTTAAATGTATTGGACCAAATCCCTACCTGATGCAAATTAACTAAGCTACCAAGACTTCCCCAGGCTGACAGTTTGACTCTGAGTCTTCACAACACCCTTTGTGCTGTGGCTCTGTAGGGTGTAGAGCAAAGCCAGACCTTAGGTAGCTAGCCTTGGGCATGTTAATTCAATAAAAATAAATAGAAAAAAGTAAGGTGGTTCCCTCTTTCCTGCAGCTCTGTGGTGCTGGTGACATCCAGCGGGTGCCGATACCCTGGCACGCGTGCTGTTTGCAAAGCTCTCTGCTCAGATGTGTGGTGGTGCAGAAATCTGAGGTGGGGTGAAGATGCTCAGCACTCCCCTTCACCTTCTGTCTGTAGAATGATCCAGGAGCTAGGCAGCTTCACAGGCTTTCTTGGACACTGCAGTGCGGGACACTCGGTCTCTGCTTGCAGACCATCCATTCTGAGCCCGGGACACACCAGCGGGAGTTCAGGCAGCTCTCTTCATCTACTGGGTTATCCTCTTTGTTTCTTTTCCCTCCCCCAAACAGTCACTAGGTATTCCTGGATCTCTGAAAAACACCTTTGACCATCTGACATCCCGTGACCCCAAGAAGTTCTGTACCTCTGGCCAGTGGATGACCGAACGCAGGGGAGGCTCTGACGTTGGTACGTGTTTTGAGGTGGGAAGCAGCTGCAGCAGCAGTGAGATGTGTTGATGAGAGCTGAGAAAATGAAGGGTGTGGGTTGATTGCAAAGCCAGGTAGCTGGTTTGGGAAACATCATAGAATCACAGACTGGTTTGGATCAGAAGGGACCTTTCAAGCAGGGCCATCTGCAACCAGAGCAGGGTGCTCAGAGCCCTGGCCAACCTCCCCTGCAATGGTGCCAGGGATGGGG
>JANHGN010026839.1:5300-17979 GCA_024605025.1 Megaceryle maxima | reverse complement strand
AGCTCCCCTCTCAGGCTGCTCTTCTCCAGCTGAACAGCCCCAGGGCTCTCAGCCTGTCCTGGGCACAGAGATGCTCCTGTTCCCTCAGCATCTTCACAGCTTCCACTGGACTCTCTCCAGTATTTCCCTGTCTCCCTTGAACTGGGGAGCCCAGACTGGAAACAGTACTCCAGATGTGGCCTCACTAGGGCAGAGTAGAGGGGGATGAGAACCTCCCTCGACCCGCTGCCCACACTCTTCTTGGCAGTGATGACTGCCAGCAGATGACTAAGGTAGCAGAGACCTGCCCTCCCAAATAAAGTAACGGAGGAGGGTGGCCCCATGCTTTGAGGAGAGGCTGGAGCAAAGCAGCAGGCAGAGGGACAAGCAGTGAAGAAGCATGAGAGGCTGGGCACCATGCTGTGTCCACAGAGCTGCCCACCCAGGTACCAGCAGAGCATGGGCAAAAAGAGGAGGCGGCGAACTGAGGAGCAGCCTCGCGCTGCAGGTGCGGGCTGCAGAGACGTGTCAGAACTTCCTCAGCTGTGCTCCAAGAGTTAATTGAGACAAATAACTCAACGGTGCTACCATTAATGAAATTCTTCTGATATATTTCCCCTGAGCTTTCTATAAATGACTAAGTGACATTACTGCCTGCAGTGCAAACCTCCTATATGAGAGATAACGTTGCCGGAGCGAAGGTTGGCGCAGCCACGTTAGAAGCCTCGCAAAGAAGTGTGAGATGATATTTAAATAACTATCACGCTGCTGTGAAATGAGCAGCCAAAAGAAATATGGGCTTATAATGTGCTCAAGTCTCAGGATGAACCCTGGCTGTTACATGCAGATGCTGAAATGCAGCGGGTGGTAAGTGACAAACTCTTTTAATCCCACAAAGCTGCTAAAATTCCCAGTCAAATGACTCCAATCTCCCTCCGGTGACTCCTAGATTTGTACATTTGTTTTGCAGCACATACAGGGCCAAATACTGCAATGGTACAGATGTGAGAGGCAGCATCATGTGAGCCAGCATGTCCTAGAGGCAGCCAAAAGAGCTGATGGAGGGAAATAACCCACCCACCCATCATATCCATCCCCTGGAACCCTCTCACAGTCTTTTCATTTTATTTAATTTCTTTTCCTTTCCTTTTTTTCAGTAGTTCCTCGTGGGTATTTTTCCTCTCTGAGACACTGTGCAACAAGCCCAGAACTTGCTCTGGGCTTACCAAGAGGCGTAAGTATTCAAAGCACAGACAATAGAGAAACATCACTGGAGAAGAAAGAGCATTAGATGCAAGCAGAGCCACCACTGAAAAAAAAGTAAATCTCATTTGTGGATGGAGGAAACTCAGCACATAACCCCAAAAAAAGGCAAGCCACCACTAGCCAAAAGTTCCTGGAAGTAACCCAGTCGTGTCTCCAGAGCCAAAAGCCAACACCAGGGCAGCTGCTTTACGAGCACACCTTTACCTCCCGCGCATGTTTCACACCGCTGAAACATGTCATCACCGAGTATCCCGCTTCTGACCGCGGAAACGCACGAGCTGTAGGTAGAGCTCTGCTGACAACATGGATACTGTATGCCCACCAGAAAACCCAACGGCAAGCCCACGTGTTTAAGGTCTGCCTTGATGTTTTGAGCCGAGACTTGCAATCTGCATCCAAACAGTGGCAATGCCCAGGAAATACCTTGGTGACAACTTCGGTGCCACCTTATTTAAACCTTAATTTAAAATGCTAACTTCATAATGAGTGGAACAAAACTGTGTAAAAACATTTCCCACTCTAATCCTGGTTTGATCCCCCCAGTATGGCCTTCTTTTGTAATTACATCCCTTTGTGATCTCACTCTAATGCCTTGTATTGTGACCCATAAAATAATCAGCCCCCTTTGTCTCTCCCTAATCCTTTTAGACTTCCTTCTTGTCTCTACACTCTTATAAATGCTGCCATTATTTGGGCTCAGCAGCTCTTCCCACCACCCCAGAGCCTGGAAAGGGGGCTGCAGGTTAAACCCTGAATATATTCTGTGCAGAGGAGCTGAAACGATGGGAAGATCTTTGCTGCTTTAAAAAAATCCCTCTATTCCCAACCTCCTTCCCTAGTCACACAGCTTGGCAGGGAAACCAACTCGCAAGAAGGAATAGGCACCAGATCTCCCCCCCGTTATATTGCACATGACCTTGAGACCCTTGGCCTGGAGGCTGTTTGAGGGGTGAGTGTGCTGGCAGAGAGGAGCTGCTGCTGGGATCAGTGCAGAGAAGAGACTTGACATCTACCTTGCCTGGGCTGCCCTCCTGCCAGCAGTAAGTGCCATGGGAGGAGGAGGATGGAGAAGCAGGATCTGGGGCTGGATAAGGAAGGGAAAGGAGTAAAGGAGCACAGAAAGGCACAGGGATGCGTGCTGCCTGGCTACAAAAGTCTCCCTGCAGCGAGACACAACGAGGAAGGCATCTTTAGCAGTTCAGATCTCTTCAGAGCTATTCTCAGGCTGCAAAGTACTTCAAATATTGGGCAGGTCCATTTCACCAAACTTCAAGAAATCTCTTTGGTTCTAAGTTGCACAATTGACTGACTTTCTCTCTATCCTTTTGTGTTTGGGGCTTTGTTTGTTTGTTTGTTTGGGTTTTTTTCCTTTAATAGCACCAGATCAAGCAGGGAAAATTGCTACTTTCAGGCTGGATCCGTGCGGAGCCTGATCCGATACCCAGTTTGATGGTGATTTCCAATTAGTGGTAACTGCTTGTTATTGAGTGATATAATCAATGGGTCTTACTCCACCGGCCAGGTTGTGATTTATGATGATGTGGAGCCAGCTCCATCAAATTACAGCATTGGCAAAAAGGTCTGGAAATGCTGTGAGACGAGATGATCAGAGTCAAGTAAGGCCCCACGTTAAGCAAAGGGTGGCAATGAGGAGGAAGGCAGCTCGTTTGGGAAGCTCACCTTCCAAAGGGGTGGGCTCTAGCCCTGACTGTTGCTCAGAGGGTACCCTCAGCCACAGACAGCAAAGGAGAGTCTCAGCTTCTGGCATGCACAAGAGAAATGCAGCTCCTCAAAGAGAGTTGCGAAGACACGGCCAAGCAGAGCCTCCAGAGAACTCTCTGCCTACAAAAGCAATTTTAATTAAGACAGCTCAGAGTGATGTGAAATTATGAAACTGTCATTAGGAGAAAGAAAAGATCTGTGTTCAATAACCTGATCAGATTGTAAAAACATGTTGCATTCCACAACCTTTTAAAACTAACACACCCGGGTTTGAACAGACGCAGAAACAGCAACCGAAGGAATTCCAGCCGGCAGAGGGTGGAAGTGCCGAGAGCCTCCGCTCAGCTCAGTCACGCGTAGGCTTCTCACACACTTGTACTCGTTCAAAAGAAGGTTACTCTACAAAAGTAGCACCCCTGTGTTTAGCACCTGACCTGCCAATCCACAAACCAGCCAAGGTCTGCTTCCCTCCAACAAGTATCTTTGGTTACTAACGCCGGCATAAAGAAATTCCCCTGAATTTTAGTGAAATTTAATGAGTCAATTTTTAGGAGGAAGGTTTTAAAAAGTGCCTGTTCCATGGGGAAACCGCACGCACCTCGAGGCCATCGGGGCCGCACGCGCAGCGGCTGAGAGCAGCATATTCTTCCAGTTAAATTTTACTCAATGCCAAGTGTTGAAGTAAATTTGAAACATAAAAATACGATATCCAGCCCACATTTCCTGAATGCAAATATGTACATTCCTCTGAGCCAAGGAGATTATATTCCAAGCAACAGTACAAAGCCAGGGTCTGTAACGGTGATATGAGACTAACAGCCTGCCTTTGAAGACAGCGAAAAGTGCAGCGGAGCTCTCGAGGGGCTCCGGTCTGTCAGATCCCTTTTATTCCTCAGTAGCACGGCCTTGATCAACTTTCAAGATTTTTTTGTTTGTGAAAGGTTTTTATTTCTCCTTTGCTTTTGTGTTCAGATGTCAGGCTCAGAGGGAAGAAGAGATCAGCGTTGGGATGAGGTTTTACCCACCGGCAGTATTTACTCTGCTTCGCAAAGGTCTGCTTAGTGCTTGTTGGGTTTTTTTTTCTCCTCCCAGGCAACCAGCACCCATTTCTTCGATGCAATGGTCCTGTCATCTCTAACATCGGGATGATTACCCTCCTCCTCGGCTTGACTTGCTTATGAGGACTCCTTAGGGCAAGGAAAATCACTAACACTTGTGTGTAAACACCCTGAGACAGGGAGGCAGGAAGGTACAACTGTGATTCCTTCTTCAGAGATTTCATCTACGTTTAAGCCAAGCCCTAAGTGCAAGTGTGTGCTCTTGCAGTTCACACCTGAGCAGCAGGTTACATTTGCCCACAGCATCCCATTTTATTCCCATTTTCCGCAGGCACCTGTGCCATTGAGGGCAGGTGCTGGCTGAGGCTTCACCAAGACGTCTTCTCAAGGCTGGCAAGAAATGAAGCCCGACGTCAGAAGAGTCCAGAGCTTTGTCACCACGATGCCTTTTTTATTTTGATTCACGTGAAACTACGGCTACAAAAGGAAATGCTATTCAGGGACACGCAGCACATCACATCCGTATTGATGCAGGAGCCAAGATAACAGTGTTTATTGACAATCCACTATCCCAAAGGTAATTCCTCCATCTCTCACGTCTCCTGTTTACAGGTCCGAGAAGTTTGACATTGTGCTCGTGCGTCAGCCAGCTCCCAGCTCATAAATGCCAGAGCCGTTCACCAAAAGTGCTCCAAGGTTTAGCACCACAGGACTGACAAGTTTGAGATCCAGCTGCTAATCTGGCACGGACCCAAAGCCCTTGGCTCCTGGACAATGTCACTTCTTACACTACTGAAAAGCAAGGTTTGCAGATGGCCACTTCATGCACTCGGGAATTGTTATACACAAGGGCTGGAGTGTTCCCTTGGTGGGCTGCCAGCCGGCCCTGGCGCTGCGGGGAGCGGGCAGCAGTGCTCCCAAGGGCCCCCCACTTTGGGGAGTTCAGCCAGGGAACTTCAGCCCAAGAGTGTTCGTGCTTTGCACCAAAGAAAAAAAAAATCATGGTGCAATTTGCAAACGCACCAGAAGCGGTATTAAGTGGCTCACAAAGAAAGAAAAGTGACAGCCATCTCCCAGGAAAACTGGGGAACCCTTCAGTAGAAGTTATTTAACAAACCAGCATTCGCCCGGGTTCTTAGGGCTGTACTGAACACCTGTCCTCACACCCAGATATAAATTACACCCAGCAGCGACTTCTGGTTGAATGCAAAAAGGATTAGGGGCTGCATATAGGCAAAGCTGGTCACCAACACAACAGGGGCAGAAGCCACCACAACACCTCAGCTCTGCCATCAGTCCTGGGACAAACACAAACCAGCAACCAGAGTGGGCAAGGAAGAACCCAGCCCAACAGGACCAACTGCTCTGGCCACGGTGATACAACAAGCTAAGCTGGGTATCGTGCAGAGCTGGAGTCACAGCCTGCCCTGTAATTCTTCCTCCCCCACCTTTAAATTTCATTCCTTTGCTGACATTTTCATCTCTCTCCTCCTCTGGGCTCCCCCACCAGATAATCTGGCTGGTGTTGTCAGCCTTGCCCCCAAAGGCACTGCCACACTGGGTAGTAAATAAGACCTTGCTGCCTCCACACTGCCTGCCTTAAATAACAACACGAAAGAAGCCATGACCTTCAGAAGATCTTTGCCTTTGGTTTGGAAAGCACTGCCTGCCAAGCACAGCCCAGCCGTGCTGCACAGCAAAGGGGCTTCCAAACCCACCGCAGGAGATACACGAACCACAGACTAGTTCACCGCGTGACTTTAATGTAACTTACCCCTCTGAAACAGGGAATTTATTGTTAGAAAGTAGCTTTTAGTTTTCTCCCTGAGAAGGCTGCTTAACTCTGGACAGCTACACAGATCAGATGCCAGACAGAACCCCATACCAGCTCCAGGTTCTTTTTTTCTCTTCCCCCTCTTTAATCCTCCCTCCCTGAACACCCAGCACACACCACACTGCCCTCCTGCTTCCCAGCAAAACCAGCACCCCTCATAGGACAGCCCCACAAGGTGCAGGTGGGACGATGCCAGGTACTTACTCGCTGCCTGAATCTTCGCCTTCCGGCTCACCACCAGCCCGTAGTGGTTTTGAGCCATGCAATCGTACTCGCCTTCGTCCGAGGACCCATCTCCCCGGAGCCTCTGGAAGCGGGAGACGTAGAGCGACCCGTTGGCCAACATAAAGGCATTCTCGCTGTCCACGATCGTCACGCCGTTCTTCCGCCACGTGATGGTGATGGGCTGGATGCCCTCCACCTGGCAGTAGAGGATCAAGGGTTGCTCCTGCACGGCTATGTCATCGCTAGGCTCCACCACGAACGCCAGCTCGGAGGAACGGCCAAAATCTAACATGAAGACAGAGGGAGAGAGTCAGCAGTTGTGTCCACAAGAAGCAGCAAGAGCCAACTGCTACAGTGGCTAATGGGATGATGAAGCTGTTTGAGATAGAGGGGGCTACAACGTGCAAGCGTTTCAGAGAAACACAAAATCCTTGGGCATGAGCTTTGCCTCGCAAGGCTTTGCTATCAACATCTCAGGATGCAGTTTCCAAAGGCACAAACACAAGCACAGACCTTCGAGGCTGCCTTTGGAGACTCTGATGATGGGGACAGGCAGGCACAGCCCTCTAGGGGCTTGCCAAACCCCAGCTCCACTTCATAGAATGACACAGTGGTTTGGGTTGGAAGGGACATTCGAGCTCATCCAGTCCAACCCCCCTGAAGGGAGCAGGGACATCTGCAACTAGAGCAGGGTGCTCAGAGCCCCGGCCAACCTCACCTAGAATAAACCAGGGATGGGGCATCAATCACCTCTCTGGGCAACCTGGGTTGAGTGTTTCACCACCCTCAGTGTAAAAAATTTCTTCCTCATATACAGTCTGAATCCCCCCTCTTTCAGTTTAGAACCATCACCCCTTGTCCTGTCCCAACACACCCTGCCAAAAAGTCTGTCCCCATCTTTCTGACAAGTCCCTTGAAGTACTGGAAAGCTGCAATAAGGTGTCCCCAGAGCTTTCTTCTCACCCCCCCCTGCAGATCTCCCCCTTTCACCCCAGGAGCAGGAGTTTACAGCAGTAAATCTGCTCCTCTCCCCCACATAGCCAGGCGGGGAAAGGGGCTGCACCATGCCCCGGACCCCTTTGCAGCACAGCCAGAGCGGGTGAAGACAGCAATCGGCAGCTCCTGATTTGGACCATATTGTCACCAGCATCTCCACGACACTTCTCCAGCTTGGCAGAGGGGGAGGCTGTTTGCCTCTCGCACCTAACGCCGTGCCCTTCTGTCTCTCTGGTCCCTCTCACGCTGCAACAGGCAAAGGATGGTGCTGTTCAGCCCTGAACGAAGGGCAACTTAAGCACTGAAATACAAATGCACGATGCTCCGACTCAGCGACACAAAAGGTTTCTTGCAAAGCAATTACACTAAACGATGTCCACAAGAGATAAGTTACTGCAGAATTCATACCAACAATAGGCAAACCCTGGCTTCCCATCATACAGATACATCCTAATTTACTTCTTTGGCCAACAGAACATTTAAACACTGCGCCTTCGGTATGTTGTGCTTCCCTTGGTCCAGCACACCTTTTTAGGGTATAATTTGGCACATAGTCACCATTAGAGGCTACAGAAGATGACAGTAATAGAGCTATTGTTTAAAGATTATCCCAAAACACATGCTGACATGAAAGACAAAAAAAACACCAAGAAACAGGAGTCATGTAAATATCTGAAGGGTGTAAATGCAGGGATGGAGATGAATTGATTCTGTGATTTGGGTTTTTAAAGAAGAGAAATGGAGAAGGAATTCCAGCGGAGTAAGAAAACTACCATCCCAATATGGGGAAAGCCTTTCTAAAGAGTTCTCTTGTGCAGCTGCCCCTCTATGAGTGGAGGTGTCCAGCTGCTCAAACCTGTGCTACAGCTTCTCCCCTCTCTCATGGGCTCAAGGCGACCGACTCCACAGCTGCTGGCAGAATTGGGATGCACATGGGCAGCTCCTCTTGGCAAACAGCAGCCGCAGCACAGCCTTTGTAACGCCTGTCCCTAATACAGACCCCAGTGAGGACAGGATCCCACTGCACTAGGCTCAAAACCAGTGTGGTTCCAACCACAGGTCAATGCATGGTGAAAAGAAAATAGATGAGAAGAGGCAGCTATCCTAAAGAAAGGGGGGAAAAAAGAAAGCCTGTCTTTTCTGCTCTGCAAACCCGGTGAGATTTTTTTTTTCTTTCTTTCTTTCTTTCTGTAAATCCCCCTTGCTTTCTACAGCAACTTAAATTGGATTACGGGGGATAAACATTGAGTGCAACCTGAGCCGAGGCAGATGGACGGAGCAGACAAAGGCGACAGGAGCAGCGCACGGCAGGTCAAAGGTACTGCTGTCAAGGTATGAGTGTGTGCTGGGAACGGACAAACTCTCCGTGGTGACAGACACCTAAAACACACACTTTATTAACCCATTAAGTCTGAAAATGTCAGGCTAGCTCCAGCCATCTCAGTGATCTATCGCTCGCTGGGACTTCTTTTTTTATGAGATAGCCCTGGGCTCCTCTCAGCAAGTTAGACCACAGCCAGCACAAACCCATCAATTACTTTTTTTTTTGGTGAAAATTAAGGAATTAGATGAATGCTCTGCATTTTTCTGCAAAGTGGCCAGAGTCTCAACAGCACCTACTACGCTGGGGCCCCATTCCCTGCATGGGAGTTAGGTAAGAGGAAGACCCTCATGTCCTGACACTGAACCAAGGGGGAACTTCTGATTCGGAAAGATTGAACAGGATTTCAGAACAGGATTTCAGAACAGGCAATCAGAAGAAAAAAAAAAATCTCTAATGAAATAAATGCTCGACCTTCCCCCAGCTCCCCTGTACTCTTAGATAAAGCAGCTTATTATTATATGTGCAATAAAAGGAAGAATCAACATAATTACACACCCTTCCCACAATAGCTGTCGTTACACCAACCATCATTAAGGCCTGTGATTGGAGATAATCATGTTTACCTCCATAAACATTTGGTCTGCATCCGAACTCCAGGCTGCACGAGCAGAAATGAAGACACTCCTAATGAGGACCAGTGCCCTCAAACAAATGTCAGGGTGTGGATGGGCACTGGTTGGTCCTGTGGGCTCCTTAGGCTGTAGTTGGAAGCAGGACTGGGCCTCAAGGTGTGACACTGTGCAATGGACAGTGTGTAACTGGTTTGCAATCTGTGGATACTTCACAGTGTCTAGAAGCACCCAAAGTCCTCCTCAGTGGGTACTTTTCTCATGGGATGCTTTTCTGACCTTGAAGAAATTCCACTGACACTTTGCTGGTGGCTTTAGAGCCAGGTGACCAACTAACCAGATGCATGGGGAGAAGCAAGAACCCAATGTGAGGACTGGGGAGAAGCCAAGCTCTAATTTTCACCCCAGCATGTGCTTTCCATGAAAACTCAGCCAAAAGTCTCTCTTCTGCTAAGATACTTAGATGCTGAAAGATGCAGAGGGGCACCTGCTGCTCTTCAAAAGTCCCTGGGTCTTTCCCTAGCACCATGGGCACATCTGACATCCAAAAGCTGCCTATCTGAATTGTTAGGGAGAGATCTGAAAATGCCTTAAAAAACTTGAGTTTTGGTCCTCAAGGGCCTTGGTATCCCACACTGCCTGTCTTTCACGAGGTCTGCATCTGAGCCTCACAAATAAGTAAGTCATTGGTGGCCCAGTCAGAAAGAACCAAGCTGGCAAGCCGACCTGGGCCTGTTTCGTGGAGCCCAGAAGGTCCCTGGCATGCATAAAGCTCTGAAGAAGCAGCCATGGGCTCTTCTCCAGCCAAAGGTCACCTTCAAGCCAGCTCTGTTCCCTATGGCACTCAGCCTCATGGCTTACTTTGAGGGCACAGAGCGCGCTTGGTGAGAAAGACACCTCTCTCCATGCTGCACTTCTACAAGGCAACAGGTTCCTCAGGGTTTTCTCCAAAAAGAATGAAACCCTGGGATGCTGTGCACCATCAAGAAGAGGTATGAGAAACTGGTCCACAAATGGCCCAACCTAAGATCCACATGGTTGATTCACAGCTGCTCTGGAGAGAACTGTGTGCAAGGCACAGTAGAAATTAGGCACTTTTCACCTTCTCCATCCCCTCCTGAACAGCCCTCTCCGTCCATTTGGCTGTAGCCATAGGATTATTTGCATTAAAAGTGGTTTTCAATGATCGGGCTTCAAACAGGGATGTTGGGATTTGGCCTTCCAAGACTGGCACTGTGAGGCTCCAGGTCTCAAAAGCAGACTCTGAACTGGCTCCCTTGGATGCTCAGGATGAGAGACAAAGGGACAGGGATGCTCTGAGAGGAATCTCCATGGCAGGACAAGAAGGCTCCTGGTGTTAGCTCCAGAGGTCAGCTCAGATGGGCCAGAGGGAGAGCAAAAACAAAGGAAGGAGGTAAAGGGGGAAGAAGGGCAGCCAGCTTTGTTAGCATAAAGAACTGATTGTCATTAGCAGCAAGGCACAGAAACGATGCTGCAAAGCTGGTAAGCAAACGACGCTCCAAAGGCACATGGAAACAGTAAAAATGTGATTAATTGAGAGAGACAGAGAGGAAATCACCGAGGCCGTGCGCATTCGCTCGGGGAGTCAAAGCCCCATCCCTCTCCAACAGCTGGCTGTGGATCCAAACCCAGCTCATCCCACGCAAGGTCCTGGGTACCTCTCGAAACAGCTCGAGGCAGAGACTGTAAAACTCTGCTCAGGGCAGCTTGAGTCTGTAGTTAGAGGCAGGGGTGTTACATGGGCTGGTCTCAACGCCGGCAGGCTGCGCTGGGGAGCGCGCCAGGGAAAATTGCTTTGCTTTCTGCAAAAAGGATGGAGGGAGGAAGCGTTATTAGCTCTGACATAAAGGCCACAAGAAAATTATTGGAATCCTCATTCGACAAGTCTCCTTTTGAGAAACATTTACCATCTCCCTGAGCAATACAAAATGTGACTATATGTGCAAATATTTAACAAAAACTCCTTCCCCTATTGATCAAGCAGACAGGCATACTCAGAGAAACCAATTAGCACTTGTGCTTTTGAGCCAAGAGATTTATTTAGTGCTGAGAGAAAGAACTTCGAATTAATGGGAAGCTTAAAAGACACTTTGAAGTACATTTAAAAAAAAAAAGAAAAAAAAAAGTTTAATTATTTTTTACTTGACACTGTGATTCATGTTCAAAGCCTCAAAAGAACTTGCTCGTACCCCAGCATTGTCCTTTTCCTTTTGGGAAACACGATTTTGGCTTTCCCTCCTGTGCTTCTGAAAAATACAGCAGCTAATCTCACTGCTTTAATTAGCGGTGACATCCACTGCAAAGGACCTCAGTCCCATCACAGCTCATCCTCCTGGACCCAGTCCAGACCCACAGCCAGCAGGGTCATCCCTGCCCCAGGAGCACACGGTCCCGACAGATGAAGCCCGTATTATTACTCCTCTTCTAGACAGGGAACATTAATCACCGAGAGATGAAATGACCTGCCAAGGGCTGGCTCTGAACTTGTGGCAAGGCGAGATATTGCAGAGCAGCATCAGAAGCACCGGCGGGGAGACCGAGGCAGCCCCAGCTCCTCTCTCCTCACACCAACAGCACAACATCCACTTGCAAACTGCCTTTCTATAAGCAGAAATTTGCCCTCTCCTAATTTACCATGTTTCTTCCCAGCATAACGCAGCACAAATAAGTAGTGAGCCACCAGTGAGTCTGAACACCACTAAAAATAGCCACTCTGGTCCTGCTTCAATAAAGAAGGTGCCCCTGGACTCCCGCAAGGCCAGGACTGGGGGTTTTTATAGCGAGGTGTGGGTGAGTATTAGAACCCAAAGCCTGGGTGCAGGTTGGGACAGCCCTATTAGAAACAGCTCCTGTTTTTTCAGTGGTGTTTGGGTTGGGTTTTGGTTTTTGGTTTTTTTTTTAATCCTTCTGCAAATAGGAGGATACGGAAGGAGGAGATACCTGGACCTGAAAGATGTTCTCCAGCAGCTTGTAACAGGTTTCTGACTGATGGAATTGGCAGCCTAAAAAAGTCCAACTGGTGCCCCCTTAAATCTCCTTGAGGCAGACCCAGATCCTAAGGAGGAAAGCAGCAAAGTGCAAAGTGGCTCTTTAGGACATCCAGAAAAAATTACATTTAAAGAAGAAGAGAATAGGCTGTAACAAGCCAAACATCTTGCTGGCAGTAAAGTTCACCTAGCTCAGGAATTTTTTATTCCCTTTCCTTTCGGACAGGAGGTTATATAAAGCGATTTTTCCATCAGGGAGCACAAACCACATCCACTCATTAAGCAATGGCAAGAGGTCTCTGTTGAGGATAACACAGCCTCTCAGCCACCTGATGCAAAGCCCAGAGACATGCCCAGCATCGCTGCCCTCAGCAGGGACAGATTTTTAGATGAGGAAGGCAAACACAGCCCAAAAAGGCAGAGAAGTGGCCCCAAATAATTTTCAGATGTTTGAGACCAGACTGGGCAAATCCCAGGAGGTCGCTTGTTAAACGCAGCGTGGAAGCTGGAAGCGTTCACAGCACAAAGGACCCTTTCCAGGACAAGCTCCATGTCCTCGTGGGCTCCCCAATGTCTGAAGAAAGCAGAGTGAAACCTGTTGGTATAGCTGGAAAGGGTAAAGACCTTTTCGGAGTTAA
>JANHGN010026835.1:37414-62717 GCA_024605025.1 Megaceryle maxima | reverse complement strand
GGGGGGGGGGGGGGGGGGGGCCGGGCCCCCCCCCCCCCCCCCCCCCTTCTCCTTTCCCCTCAGCGTGACCCTTACGAGCCGCCGCCGCTCGGGGGTTCGGGTCGCGGCGCAGGCCGGCGTGACCGTGGAGGGTTACGAGGAGGTTAACCGCCCCGCGGCGAGGACCGGCGCCGCTCACAGGGCCGTGGGTCAGCCTTGTCGGGGCTCCGTCGGCTGCACTGCCCGGTGAGGGCAGCAGCGGTGCCTCAGGGTGGGCGGCAGTGCCGCTTGACGCATCTCTCTTTTCCCTTACCGATGAGAAGGTGCTGCTTGGTCACCGCTCCTTGAAGCCTTACTCATCGGCCAAGCAGCCCTGAGTATACCCGGTATCCCGGCCTGATCGGTGACTCTCACAGGAAGGCGGTTGTCAGAAATCCAGTGGTAGTTGTTAATTTGCTTATGGAGGTGCTCGGCGGCTGTTACAGCAATGAGCCAGCTTCGCCTGTCAGCTCTTAGATTGGATTTTGCTCGTGAAAGTATGGATTCCCCGGGAACTGAAATATTTGGCAAGCGCCTTTTCGCTCTGGAGAAGGCTCTAGTCAAAGCAGAAAGGAATGCAAAGGCTGTCATCTGTCTGTTCGTTTGTGCCTCTGTACACAGACCTCAGCTGTACTGTGCAAGTGGATACAGATCAGATTAATCCAGCATCCATATTTAAGAATAAAGGCTGTGGTTTGGACTAATACGGTGATAATAAATTATTTTTATTTATTTTCTTTAAACAAGGTGTTAGGGTTAGATTGAAAGAATAACAAAGCAAGTACACAAGTCTTATGAAATACAGGGCATAGCTTTTCTCCAAGTGGTAGGTGTCTCGGAGCAACTCTTGATATCAACCACTAATGGCAATAGATTAATCATTACCATAACTAATGTTTGTGACTGATGGCAATAAGTAAGGGGACTTGCTCCATGGTTGTAAAGACTCCCTCATGTGGCTGGTTTAGCTATATAGCTATATATATATAGCTATATAACAGCTGTGTGTAATCCTTTTATGTATATTCTCATTTTGGACAGCTGGATTCAAGTAATGTGTGTGACAAGTGAAACGGTCCGTTTAAGTTTTACTCTCTTTTTCTAATGTTAGTCTTTATAAGCATTATTTGGAGGCTTCTGTCATCTGCTGCTTTCACTTCCGTACTTGTGGGAATATTTAACTTATAGAAAGCAGTTCTAAATGTTTATATATAGATTTTAATAATAGTAAGCGAGTTTCAGATGTGGCTTCCAAATATGTGAGAACAAAGCAAATTACACCTCAAAGCATAGTAGAGATGACAAGAACAGATGAGATTTTTTACTTGTCATCTGACAGACTGGGTTGTACATGTGCACACAAATATATGTATTTAGCATTTCCTCTGCTGGTAGTCATCACAAATGTGAAGTTGTGTTGTCCGAGTTAGGTCATTGGATTATGTTTGTTTACTATCATTTGACTGATGTTGAAATCTTGAGTTGCTCAGGTCTTGCTGAAATATGTAATTCCCTTAAGCAAGACTTAACTTAAAAACATCTTGCTAAATGTGTAGAGGAAATGGCTGAACAGCATAGATGTTTAGTAGCAAGGCTGGTTTTCATTTTGGGGCTTTTACCTGCATTTAGGAGTTTCCTAGTCAATACAAAAATTTCTTGATGAGAGGCACTAAGCATATTAACACCCTTTATGCAACTTGGGTGTAGTTTGTATGAAGATTTGGATGATCACTGTCTTTCCACCATTTCTTTGGTTTTTTGTTTTGTTTTTTTTATGACTCATTAAAACAGTGGTGTCTTTGGGTAAAGATTTGGGTAAAAAAAATAATGAAAACAGAAAATCTGAATTAGTTTATCTTTCTGAAAGTTGCAGAATAGATTAATAGGCAAAAGTCTTATCTGGTTAATTAGTAGAAGAATAAATTTATTATAAAACTGGGAAGGGAAGGGGGAGACAGGAAGGGAAAAAGAAGCAGGGAGACAGTAACAGTTGCTGCTTTTGGACTCTGTGTAGTAGTGAGAAAATCAGTCCAAGTCTGATACCATTTGTAAGCGAATACTTTTATATGCTATCTAGCAAGAGGATTGTGAGGGTGTAAGTTGCTATGCGGGAGATGCTGAGATATGGGGGCTGTATTAGAAACAAATGTCCATCTGTGTGGCTCTGCTCTCTGTTAATTTAAAAGAAGCTACCCTCTATTAGTGTTCACATGCACCAATATAATATTACATTAACATATTTAGATACCAGTATCCCAATGTGAAGCTTTTGGCCTTACCTAGGTAAAACAAACAAAAAAACCCAGAAAAGAAACATGCTCCAAAAAACAAAAAAAAACCCACCACCACCAAAAAAACCCCAACAAACAAACAAACAAAAAACAAAACAAAAACAAACAAACAAAAAACAACAACCAACCATTTTGGAACAGAAAACCACACTACTGCAAGTTGCACAAATGCAGTGCCATCCTGTAAAGCAGTCTGCTCTAGGTAGGTGCCGTGCACTGTCTGGGCACTGCTTTCATTACTTTGCCAAAGGCTTTTCTGTCATTTGACTGTATTAGCTCCCTTGTATGGTTTGCTGCAGTAGCTGGATGGTTCTAATGAGCATAGCATACTATTCCAGTTCACTTTCTTCACATTTGGCTATGCGTGGTGCTTTCTGATTGATAAGGAACTCTGCAGAGGCCAGTGGCTGGGCCCTGCTTACTTCAACAATCGCAGAAGTCAGTGTCAGACTCTTGAATCTCAGACCTCCTGAGAGACTGACCGCATGTGTATTTTCAGATACAACCCTACTTGTGAGCAGAAGAAACCTGGGAAGGTAAGGAGCAAGTTGGTTTTTTTGCTTACCCATTGATTCTTTACTGTGTGGTCTTGTGTAAGTGTGCTATTATTTTTTTCCTCTTTTGTTCCTCTCTGAGATGAGAAGAGGAAGCTTAAGCCCAGTTCCTGAGATGTGAAGATGACCTTTAAGCCTGGTTCCAGAGTAAGTACACCTTGAGAATGTTTTATTGTGCCTAGGGGGGACGCATAACCTTTTTTTCAAGGGGGAGAGAGTGTGGTGGCTCAGGATACAAAGGAAAATGTTTTTAGTTGGTGAAATGGTGAAAGAGAGTCTGTCATGGTCTTTTTTTGCTTTTATCCTTTAACTAGCAGCTGTTTTCTGTTGTAGATCTGAGATGCAGTAGATGGTGCTGAAGCAACACTGAGGCTCCTGGAATATCCACAGTCCAGTGTGTATATAGAAAGTGCCTGCTGGCTCTTCCAAACATTGACGGTCCTGTGTCTTCAAGAGATGCACTCTGGGACAAGAAAACACTGACTGTTAGTTATAAAATGGTTAATAAATAATTCTTTGTGTTAGTTTTTTTGTTCCTCATTGCTTGTGAAGGTAGGCAGATTAGGTAGTACAAATACCAACCAAGTAGTGCTTCAGGTGGTTTCAGTTCTGTGCGCAGATAGTGATCAGATTTAAGCTGTTGAATGTCAGCTCATTGACAGCTGTTGCTCAGCGTTGCCAAAGTCAACACTGAAAGACAGGTGGAAGTTTGGGAGTACGCTGCCTTAGGAATACACATTACAGCACACAGCCACAGTGCTTGTGTTTCCTGTCTGTCCATGTACTCACTGGAAGAAGCAGGCAGGCATGAAGTGTTTCACAGTATGGTTAATAAGTTATATTAAGGTTTTTACTGTCAAAATAATGCATTGTCAGCAAGCCTTACTAGCTAGGTAAGATGAGCTATCATCGATTGTTTTGCTAAAGGCCCTGTCAAGGGTGCATGTTGATAGTGGTGATCAGGGTGTTGACTAATGACACGGTGGCATCATCTCAGTTCATTCATAAAACCACCTGTCTCTGAACTGTGTAGATTTGACAAGGGGTAGATGCTCTATATCCCATTTGTGAAAGTAAGTCTGTGTAAAGTCTGCCTTTTTTACACTGGAGCCATTAATTTAATAATGTGACTTATGTTTGGTAATTTGCACAAGGGCAGAATCACTAGAATGTCATCACTGACACATATCCACCAAAGAATGCATAGCTGCCTTTAAAGATGAAGTCATGGGCCAAAAAATCACTGGTCTTTCTTCAGCACTGGGTTTTGTTAGTAACCAAGATTTCTGTCTGCTGCTGCTGAAAATTCTGCTAGTAGCATCCTGGAACTGGTGTCATGGGGTAGTGTCACTTTCTGGGGCTGCAAATAGCAGTAGGGAACTTGACTGTTTCTCTGAACCAATGCAAGTTATTTTCACTGGTATTAAGTGTAGAGAGTAGATGAGTAGGTAAGTGCACTTCTTGCATTTTGCTCCCTATAACTGGGGCATCCTAAGCTTTAGAAATGGTTTAATGTTTCTCAATTCTTTGGCTTCTCTTCATTTAAGAGAGCCCTCCTACTGCCTATAAAAGCTGCCTATAAGTGTTTGGTTTTTTTCAGATCATTTATGTATGTGTGAACATAAATAGACACCCACACCTTTCACATGGGAAGTGAAAACTATAGGAAAAAAAATTACACTGTTATCTTGGGTAGCTTTGTACACACCACTTCTGTATGTAAGGGATGTGAGCTTGAGAGTGATGGAAAATTGCTTTCCCTTGTTCTGTAGTGCTTCTGTTTTTCCCACTGTACAATGAGTATGCTGTATGGGATTCAGGATCCTTATGCAAGGAGAGGTCTTTATCCACAGCAAATACCTTCTGAATTGGTCTTATAAGTGAATACTATATTTTTAATTTGGGGGTAAAAAAAAAAAAGACAGGAGAGTGTGAAATGATTCCAAGTTGAAATTAACTTCTCTGCCTTATATGAGAGGAAAAAGCAAAAGTTCCTTGTTAGCTTATTTAGAAAACTTTTTTTTACCTACTTTTTCTTACTGGGAGCAGTGTATAAAGACTAATGTTAAGCAACTAGTTGTGTAACACATCAGCTGGACCCTTAGATTCATTGAAATCCTGTAGCAATCAAAACCAATGATAATTGTAGGCTTCTACCTCTTTTGACTGAAATCTACCAGGGGGCAGTTAAGCGTAGAGATTATTTTAAATGTTAGACATTGTAGTAAGGTTATGTTATTTTAGAGGTTTCTTAAAATATTCAAAATCTAATCTGTTTTGACTGTTATAATGCCAATTGTAGAATTACATTTTCTACATTTTAAAATATGTATTTATTTATTTCAAGAATACATGCTTTCTTCTCACTGTATTCTGAAGAAAATTGTTCTGATACCAGTTGGTTTATTAGATTCTTCTGTAACTTTAGTCTGAATTCTCGCAGCCTTGTGCTACCATCAAATGAATCTCACTTTGTCTTTCTGTTGGGACCCAAGTCTTACTTCATTTTTCTTCCTTATTTAGATACTTGATGAGGTTACTTTCAGCTTTTTGGAGTGATATAAATAATTGAAGATTTTAAGCCTTGTATTACAAGGCAGGTTTTTCAGCCTTAAGTTTTTTAACATATTTATGCATTTATTTTAATGTTCAGTATCTTCAGGACTCATCACTTTAGTCCATGCCTAATGCCATATCCTGGAGTAATACAGTTGTATGTCACTTTTGACTTCTAACTGGCTTGTAAGAATTATACTCACACTCTCTTCTTTATTAATAATTTTTTTTAAAAAAGTATTCTTTAAAGACTCTGAAATAATTTGGTTTTAGTGACTCTGGTTTACTGCTTTTCTGAGTACAGTAACAGTTTTTAGATAGGTGGTGTATTTGCATTAAGTGTTCAGTTGTGTATTTTTCAGAATGTCACGCTTTGCAAGGTTAGGCTGTGTGTGGATCTCTGTTAGTGCTGCTTACCAAGCTTAGGGTTTGTGTTATTCTTGCTAAAGACAGAGATATTTTTTAATTTGTTCTATATTAGCTTCTAAAAATACTGACTGGGTGAGCAGTGTATTTACCCTGAAGGAAATACCTCTTTGGACGTTGATTCCACATTTACAATAACTTATGATCGGTTAATTGTCTTTAATCCACAATACCAATGACACAAAAATAACATTATCCAAAATTAGTAAGGATGGCACATGGAGTTAGGCCAAGTGCCTTATGGGCGTATCTGTCACAATTGCTTTTATTGCTTCTATTTGTGGTTTCTTCTGTTTGGAGACTTTGACTGATACTTGTTTTTTTACACTTACTGTCTTTTGATTTTTCCATCATGCTGTCACTGTTCACATTTTAATTATTTCTTTTGCCCTCACTTGCTAGAAAAGATAAAGGCATATTAGAAAGGTATAACAGTTACAGAAATTGAAGGAAAAAGCTTCTTGTGTTTTGAGTGGGGTCACAAGGACTTGCACCCCTACACTTAGCTAAGTCTTTGAAACGCTTTTGTCAAACTCATGGCCTGTTTTATTTATCCTTTCAGGAAGAGAACTTGGTATTATATTGCCTTTAAAGGAAAAAGTCATTCCATTGCTTTGAATTTTTATGTATCCTTCAGATGGGATGCAGAAGACTAACAGTGATTTGAAAACTCTGAATGTAAGGGATTTGTGTTAAAATCACTCTGTTCAATAATAGGAGCCCTTTTTATTGCCCCACACTGTAAGAAAACAAAGTGGTGAAATAAAGCAAGTGAAAAAAATTATCAAGATGTCAGTGACTTAGGATTTTTACATGTAAAAACAATATTTTAAATTTTGTGTGTGAGGGTGCATGTTCTAGTCCATTTGCTTTTTGCATGTCAGAGTAAACCTTAAGAAGTTTCATAAATCCTAAAGCCTTAATCCCCTAAAACTCAAATAGGTTTAATTTAGGTATTTGCTCTTCATAAAGACATTTCATATAGAATATTCTACTTGATGAGCACAAAATTTGATTAATTTGATTAATTAATTTTAAGCAGAACCCACGGAACTTTTAATACTGCAGTGTGTCACATTTGCTTTGCTGTGCACAATAAAAGCAGAGACAATACTCTTATCAGATTCCACATCTGAAGTAGAAATGGAGATATATTTAACTTGTTTAACTATAGATGGTTAGTCATAAAACATCTGCAGTTGAGATGAAAATAACATCATCATTTAATTCCTTTGTCATGTTATCCTTCATGATTTAAGTTTTCAACTCTCTGATATGTTCTGTGCCTACTTACTAGTTAACGTCAGTTAATTTATGTTTGATGGTATAAAGTTGGTGAGATAGTTTAATTTTCCCTGGCAGCAAAGAGGTTTATTTATCAGGTACTGAAGATCTGCTGCTATGAACTAGGCTCTCTTTTTCTGCTCATCAGAGTTGCTCAGGCATTTTAAGGATGATGCTTTAGAAACAGCTTGAGTAAATGACACAGTATTCTGTGTTTAGGTTAGACAGCTTTAAACATTTGTATCTAAAACTGTTTGGTGTAAACACTGAGTGGATTGTTTATTATGTCAAACAACATCCAAATCTTTCCTATGTTGTTATATATATGAAACCAGTAAGTGTCAAGCAAATGCAGTAGCCTAGTCTGCTATGCTGGAAGATTAAAGCATCCTGAATGGTGGTGGTGTGTGCTTTGGATGTTATAAATTGTGCAAAGCTGAGGGGAAGTGACAAAACAAACAGATATCTCAAAAAGCGGGGGTGGGTGTGACTTGGGAAAATTAAACTGTAATTGTCTTGGTGACTCAATGTACTTGTGAGTGCCTCATTTCCCAGTGCTGACTGAGATGAGTGAGTTGTTGGGAATATACTGGAATGGAATTTCAGTATTGTATTTAAAGAGGGGGAAAAAAATGGGAAATAAGTGGAAACTTTCGTGTTTATGAACTGTAGGGTCCAGCAGTAGTCTGCAAATGTCTGAACAACATATTAAAGGTTTCAGTTCGATGTATTGCTCATTTAATGTCAGTAGTTTGTATCTAGGTGTGGCATCTTAGTGGTAATGTGGTCACTTTGGGAAAGAACTTGTCTTGGTGAGAAGGGATGAATGCAGTCTCTTAAGTTCAGTAATTCATATATGACAGAAAGAACCTCTGCTTTCGTTAGCTGAATTGGTTTGCAGAATATTCTGCCATATATATATAAGATGCTTTGGGATTTTTTTTTTTTTCCCGCAGTGTTTTTTTTTTTACATGTACATGATCTTTCTTTTGCTTTCAGGTCTTGAGTATAAACTTACATAAGTTCTAAAAATGGGAAGAATTTTCCTGGATCATATTGGTGGCACTCGCCTGTTCTCCTGTGCAAACTGTGACACAATTCTAACCAATCGTTCTGAGCTCATCTCTACTCGTTTTACTGGGGCCACAGGAAGAGCCTTTCTATTTAACAAGGTTGGTAAGAAGCTGAGGGGGAGTGACTATTTGCTTTTGAAAAAAAGAGGTTTTGGGATATGAAGTTGTCATCAAAACTAAGAAAAACAAAACATATTGGCTAAAGTATTGTGTAATTCCTATTTTAAATCTTTAATTTTTCTTTTGTTCTAGTCAGCTGTCCTTGAAGTCAAATGAGGCATTTACTACTGATGGCAAGCTGTCTAGTTTATCTGCAATACTAAAGACTGTAAAGATTGTGTATATAGAGGCATCGTGCCAAAATACATGGAATTTTAACTTTGGAGACTTTGTAACATAAACCTCAGATTCACTGTAAGAGTATCTTTTGTCTGTCAGAGTTTCAAAGGCATTTGCACTTAGTTAAAAAAAGAGTTTAGATAATACTCTGTTTATTTTCTAAACCACATTTAAGCTAGCAGTAGTTTGGCAACTTTAGGTAATCACTGTCTCTTTTAACAGGCAATAATACTCTGGTTTAGTTTAATATTCTTTTTTATTGATGAAATTTGATTTAATTCAACATATTGAAACACAAAAGTCATAACTGAGTGAATTTGGCATTATTTATTAATCCTTCCCTATATACTTGTCTGTTAGACTCACTGAACAACAGTGATTATCCTTTGCTTTCTCACAAGGTTCCTAGTCATGTAATTGTGGGTTTATTTTGGTTTGTTTTTTTTTTTTTTTTTCTTGAAAGCCATTTGGCCATTGGCAGAACTGATAGACGCATCAGAAATGTCTTCACTTAACTGTGCTTGGCCTTGGGATTTCTGGTATGCTCAATCCTGTCAGTAGTATTTATATGTAAGCATTAGGCTGCAGTAGCTATAAAAGAGCTGTGCATCTGATTTTTCTCATCCAATAAGCACTGGACACCGGGGTTCAGTTTTTTCTTGTTTACATTGAGGAGTTTAGTCACAGAAGTTTGATTTTTACATTTCTGCAGTCAGAGGCCTTACAGCTGAAGCAGAAGAGAGCAAGCGCAGTCAGGTGGAAAAGTTGAGAAAGCAGTTCAGCCCCATCTTACAGAAACCCACTGCATTATAGCAGTTTGGATATAGTTCTGACACCAATTTTTCAACAAATGTTCTGAAAGATAATGTAAACTGATGATATCAAGTTGAGTGGGGAAGGGGACACTTTGAAAGGGAGAAACACCCTGCCAGAAGACCTAGATAGTCTGCATGAGTGTGCTAACAGGAGCCTTATGAAGTTCAACAGAGATGAAAGTAAGTTCCTGCACCTGAGAGAACATAATTCAGGAATGCAGCCCAGACTGGAATCTGCCTGTGTGGAAAGCAGCTTAATGGAATGGGACCTGGGGGTCCTGGTGGACAACGAGCTCAGTAAGAGTAAACAGTGTGCTGCAGCAGCAAAGAATGCCAACAGGATGCTGGTTCTGTGATGTTGCTGCCTAAACAAGTTATATTTTAAGCTGCCGAGATAGCACACAAAAAAAGGTGAATGTATAATGCCTGCTTTCTCAGCCACTGAACCTTTGTTTTTCTTAGATGATTGTTTCAAAAGCACCCCGAGATTTTTAAAGAAGTACGTCTTTTAATATTTTGGTTCCGATTTCTGGGAGCAAGTGATCACATCAGTTGCTGGAAAGAGGTTACATATATTACAAGTGGATTAATATCGGTTAGTTTACAGACTGTTCACCAAGAATTTCTCACCCAACACTGAACACAGTGCTCCGCAGTTTTGTACGTCTTACGCTAGCATTTCACGTCTCTCGGTTACAGTGAGCGTTATACATCCCCATGAAGCACACGTTTAAAGTGTTACCTTCTCAAGCAGGAGATTTTCAAGGGCTACTGACTTATTACACTGCAGTTTTCAGTTCATGTCCAGTGCCACAGGCTCTTTACATCTAAAATGTTAATCATCATGCACGTTGTTTTACGAAGCTTTGCTCTAGGCAGACTAATCCTTTCAATTCCCTATCCCCTGTATATTTGTATCAGGTGGTAAATCTGCAGTACAGTGAAGTTCAGGATCGGGTCATGCTCACTGGCCGCCACATGGTTCGAGACGTGAGCTGCAAGAACTGCAACAGCAAACTGGGTTGGATCTATGAATTTGCCACTGAAGACAGCCAGCGCTACAAGGAAGGCCGTGTTATCCTGGAAAGAGCGTTGGTCCGAGAGAGCGAAGGATTTGAGGAGCATGTTCCATCTGACAATTCCTGAAGGGACTTGAGTCTCTTCTCAGGTTCTCTTCAATTGAAACTCAAAAATAATAAAATCAACAAAAAATTCTGCTTACATACACTGTCACCTTAGCATCAGAGTCGGATTCATGGACTACAGAGTGGGAAAGATTGAGAGAGTATTTCAAATGGAACCTTCCTTTCTTTATTCCTTTTATATTTTTACTTTCCCTTCAGCAGCTGTTTGTAGAAAGAATGTTGTGCAGATGCTGTAACTTTTTCTCTCTTGCATTTACATCTGTTAGATTTGCGATTGTATCTACAGATACAGTGGGCTAAAAGGAAAATATTTGGGGGATTTGTCTTTTGTTAGAGAGAAATTCAATGAGGTTTTTTTAGTTTGCACAAACTGATGTCAGCATAAGTTATTTTAAAAATACAGATGTTTTTTAAAAAGTATATTCCAATTTTTGGCTTAAGTTTTTAGTTAGTTTGGTTTTTTTTTGTTTTGTTTTGTTTTGTTTTTTTTTTTGTACCCAGTCTTTTCACCTGATTTGCTAACTAAAGTAAAGAGATCCGAATTTGTGCCGAGTGCTAAAGGTTCAGTGTTGGTACAGCTTGGGCTGGCCCTTGTGCCATATTCTTGTTGAGGTTGATTGGTAGCACAGAGCCCATTATTTCTTGTCATTCTTGACCCAAAGATGTCACCATTCCTTGTTTATTTGTGAAATCCCATTCACCATGTAAACTGGTGTTGATCGGAAACTATTCTTGAAATAGGGCAAAACTGCTTGGCTTTTTTTAACTTTAACTGATGTAACTTATAAGCATAGTAATAATATAAAATAATAGTTGTCTGTTTAGTCTTGTGTTGCTTACAAATCAAGCTGTGTTTGTAATGATAGGGATCCATTGAGAAACTACTGTTTCAGTAGTAGGTTTTTTTTTTTTTCATTTCTCTACTAATCTCATTAAGTAGACAGGGAATTGCAAATCTTAATTCTTCAAGTAGCTTTCTTTAAACCCAGAACTTCCTATGTTAAACACAGCTGCTGTGTAAAAGGAGAAGATTGCCAGCATGTTTGTTCATGCCTGGAGTTATGCATCTCTTGAAAAGATTTAACTTAAACAGCTTGTTTTCAAATGCTGCTTCTGGTGTTGAAACCTTTCAACTTTGTTGAACCGTGATACTACTTTTTTCCTTTTTTTTTTTTTTTTTTTTGTTTTGTTTTGTTTTGTTTTGTAATCTTTTTGGGCAGCAGTACCTGTCAGCCTAGTAGTAACTAGTGACTTGGATTCCTGCTTTCTTCTGCTAGAGGTCAGCTCTGATTAAAACAGTGGTCTTGCTTGCCTTTTTAGCAAAAATGCTCTTCATTAACTTAACTCAAGGGTGCCCAAATGCTTTCATTGTGTCTTAAGCCATAAGTTAAGATCTCAAGGGCTGAAATGTATTTGAATGTTAGATATATACGATTCCTTATCAAGGATGCAAGTTTGTTCTTTTGTTTTGGTTTTTTTCTTATTGGATAAATTGTGATCAACATGAAATAAGTTATCCACAGACTTACAAGAGGGGAAAAAAAAAAAAAAATGTACTTGACCAAACAGATCTGGGCTCTGATGTTTCAGATTAACTTTTCTTCACTAGTCATAGCTCCATACCTAAAACTAAAATGTGGAGGGTGACTATGCAGAGTATTTTTCTTAATTTTTTTCATTGCTAAGTGGCAATTTGGATACCCCTGACTTGAATCTACTGCCTATTTCATGTAAAAGTAGCTTTATTACAGAATTGTCACATAGAATGACAACAGAGTAGATCACATACCAGAGCTGTGCTTGAATCAAGCTGCTTAAACAGTAGTGTACTTGTGCCTCAAATGAATCGGTTTTTGCATTGAGTACAGTAGTACCCCATTTTCTTGTACTTCTGTCCTTCACAGACCCTAAATGCCCCATTTAGCATGGTTCTCTGCAGTACTTTTCTTGTACTTCTGACATTACAGTACAATAAAGTATGTTTTGTCCTGAACTCATATTTGCCATTCTTTTTGAGTGATTTTCATGGAGTCTGTCAACTGAATGACATAACCCATATTCCATACCCTACATTTAGTCAATCATTGTGTTTCAACAGTGATGAGCTGCTGATGAGCATCCATCTCTGAATAGATGGCAAAAGAGTGTACTGTTGATTTTGGAAGGTGGTAAGTAAAGTTTTATGCATACCACTTGGACAATTTACTCCTGTTAAGGAGAAAATTAAACCAGAAAATTGTTTATTTGAAGTTCTGTGTCTTTGGAAAGACAGCAAACTAAGCAAAACTCCAGCTTCCGCAAGAAATGTGGGGGTTTAGCTTCTGAAATGCCTTGGGAATTGAGGAACTGGGAATTTGTACATATGTAATTGTGTGACCTTTTTTTCTTTGCATGCAAATGTTAGGGAGAAGCCTTCTGCGCTGCTGGTCCACTTCATAAGCTGTAGCTGAAGAACTGAGGTGAGAGGATCATTATTTTAGTGTAATGGAGCCCAAGGGGTTTATTTTAACTTACATGAAATTTCACAAAGACCTCTTCATTTTGGTAGAATGTTAGACAATAAGATGTTAAAAGATTACTTTCCCCAAAGTGTATGATTGGAAAAACTATTAATTCATTAAAAGCTTATGAGACTTAAGCAGCTTCTTTTTTCAGTAGCTTTAAAACAGTAGGCTTTATATTGCTCTTTTAGCCTATGTGCTGTTCCATATCACCTTGTTGGCTCTGTGGGAGAGTTTAGCCTTGTAAATTTTGACTGCTCCTCCTTGAGACTCTCTGTGTATGAATAAGATAACTTATCTGTAGGGAACAAGGCGATTGGTTATAGTACAGCTAGCAACAGAGAAGACATTGCTATTTAGAGTTAAAATGTTATTTTGTAGTAGTGCAGTAGCCTTGGGTTCCCAAACAAGGCATGGGTGGCGGAGCAAAATGCACCCCTACAGTGAACTTGCACCTGGCATGTGATGGTGTGACTGTCCTGGCTTGGGTGAAGAAGGTAGCAGGGAAATAACAGTGCCCAACAGATGCCACTGTGCATTTGTGGGGACCTCAGAGTTTGTGCTCTTGTAAATTAACTTCACTAATGCTGCTGGCTACCACTTCAGCAAAACACAGCTTTTGGATAATGATAAAAATGGGATGGTGTGTTTGTGGATCGAAGAAGCAATTTTATAGTTCTTTAGAACATTCACAGAAAGCACTATGGAAATTGCATAGGTATCTCATGGCTTTTTCAGAAAAGGTGGTGGTACAGGGGGCTCTGTGGATGGCTATGGACAGCTGACACAGGCTTATTCTAACAGGGCAGGCTTGTCTCTCTGGGTTTCTGTCAGAGCTGTAGAAAGTAAAGTCAGCAGATCATAAATGGATTAACAGGTAAGGAACCAGTGAGGCTGCAGTTCAGGTATAAAGAAGAGGTGACTGGGAAGGTTATGGCATTGATGTGGGAAAAGGCTTACTGGTTAACCAAACCTACTGTAGAAGAGAAACCTAAGATGTGATGTTGCAGTACCATTCTGCAAAAGCCAGAAATAGTGTGTTATGTTTCCTGCTTGGGCCTGCCTTCAATTCTTTTAACAAAACAATAATAATAAAAAAAAAAGTAATCCACTGAAGCTTGATTTCCTGTGGATCTTGAGGGCTTTGCAGACTCCCTGATGCCCGACAGAGATGAAATGCTTCAGATTTCTTAGTTTGCTTGGGGTACTGATGCGGATTGCTCTCCAATTTGGGCCCTGTTTTTACAGGACTTCTTTAAAGAACCAAGCAATTTTGAGGGCCCTCTCTTCATAAGCTGGAGTTAAAATTGCCCAGTAACTTCAGAAGATTGCTTTGAGTGGTGAGGAGGAGTATGACCTGATAGACATGTCACTGTGTAAGCCTTTTTCTTCTTTTAGGAAATCTGGAATATTATGGCCAAAGAAAATGAGCTCCTGTCTGTCTCATCAACTATTATGTGGCAAAGACATCACTCAACAGCTTCTGATGAGCCTAATTTTGACTGTTTGGAGCTGTTCCTGGTCGCATAGTTACTTCCCTCACCACCTCTCTCTGGTGTAAGGATTTCTGGTACGTGTAGGAAGTTATAAGGGAAAAAAATCTGACATTCGCCTTCCAGACTATTTGTTTACTAATAGGGTTGTTCTTATTTGAATGAGTTTCTGTGATGCTACTAAAGCTGCTGGCAAGCTAGTGCCAGCCTTTCACTAAGTAAGGGACCTTTTGGCTAGGTATTCGTGACTTTACCACCTCTTTCATCCTCAAGTCTAGGCAGAGGTTGCTTGGGAATGATACTTGACTGAACATCTTGCTCTGGATAATGGGGATGTGAAGGAAGACCTCATTCACCCTGTTCACAGGACAGTTCCATTCCATTGCTATGGTATGTCTCTTTCCATCTGGTGTTATTGTAGGTGTCATCTGCTTAAGTTTGCATTGCAGCTCCCCCTTTTAAAAAGGAGATGACTGTGGGACAGCAGTCTGTGCCTCTTAAATGTGTCATTTCTCTTTCAAGGATGTGAAATACCTACAGTTTGGTACAGGCTGCTCTGTATGCTGCTCCACTGGACAAGACAGCTGTGTTCCTGTTTGGCTTGTTACTGCAAAAATAAACCTTGGCACTTGTCTAAGAAATGGCCAGAATCTCTGCAATGGGAAGCAGAGTATGGAAGAGAAACCCAGATAAATGAGGAAGGAAAACATTTGTGTGTATGTAGATTCAAGTCTTAACTAAACCAGACAAATTGACTTGGAAGCAGCAGAGGTGGGAGAAATTCTAGAGGCAACCTTGCACCTTTCCTCTATGACTTGCATGGGTTCAGGGAAAGTGGAAATCACTTGGGCACTGTAGAGGATCTAAGGTCTCCTGATAAATGGAAGAAGAGAAGAAAAGTAAGCACTTCTGTTTCTTTTGAGACATCTCACTGAACATCTTCGCTGTAGGACACAGATAATAGGAAGTGCAAAACCAGAGCTAAGTTTCTGTCCTCTCCTCTTTGTGTTTGGGTGAAGGCAGCTGGAAAGTATTTTTCCTTTGAAGCAGGCTCTGGTTTTGTTATTATCCGAAGCATTTAACTCTATCAGAAACTTGCCCCCTTTTTTTTTTTTTAATATATAGAAGTAAAAATAGGAGAAGGAAAAAAAATTACAGCATTTATTTCCATTTCCTAATTGCCTGACGAAGAAGGGTTTTCAGACCTTACATTTTGACTCCCCATGAGAGAGATGCGTGCTTGCCTGACATCAGCATCCAGGGATCTTTACATGTAGGATTTTGTTTTATCCTTTTGGAAGCATTTAATTTGACTGTGGTAAACATTTACAAGTGATTGAAACAGTACATTTACTGAATCACAACAGACTGCATGCCAGAGCTGTCTGTGGCCTAGTGAAACAGGGGGACTGCATTCCTACTGGGGAAATGCAGCTCATACAAGGGTGCTTAGCCAAAAACCTTTCCTGGCGACTTTAATCTGTCCTTACAGACCAACTGAGTATAACAATTCCATGTTCTTATAAGAGTTTGAAGACTATTCTATGCACAGCTACATGGTGAATAGAGAAGGAGCAAGATGATGATTGTTACCTTTCAGGGATCTTTGCTCATGTGCACTGTTGAGAAGTTGGGATGCTCTGAGGGAGGTGGTGAGACAGGGTACAGAAACAGCCTCTGTGGCTATGCTGCTGCTGGTGTGTGGCCAGCAGGTCCTTCTCATCCTACTCATTTTTACTAGATCTGGTCTGCTCTGAAAATCCATGTGCAGACACACTTTAGTCCACACAGTGCAGCTGCTCATGCCCTCAACTACAGCAAGTTCCTTAGACTTTCTTAGGGTAGTATTTCTATTTTAGGGATTAGGAGGAAAGTAATACCTACCTTAGCTCAGGACCCACAGATGTATGTGATGAAAAGCATGCAAAAAAAAAGTCATAACTGCGTGAACCTGTAGTGATTGCTACAATTTCTTCATGGAAGGGATTGGAAAACCCTGGAACAGGCTGCCCAGGGAAGTGGTGGAGTCACCATCCTTGGAGGTGTTTAAAAGATGTGTAGATGTGGTGCTTGGGGGCATGGTTTAGTGGTGACCTGGCAAGTGCTGGATTAACAGTTGGACTTGATCTTAAAGGTTTCTTCCAGCCAGAATGATTCTAGGATTCTAGAATTAGCAGTTTGAGGATTTGGGGAAGTGCCGCCTTTTGGCAATAATTAGAGGGTCATTGTGCTAGCAAAATGGATTAGTCCTGAAGCTCAGAAAGGACTGATGGATTGTCTATTCCATGTCTCCCTGCTGAGGAGGGATTAGTTTAGAGATGTACTCAATAAGCCTTGATTCTAGGGATGAAGTTTCTCAGTGTGATTTCTTATTGTAGCCAAAAGTACATTAGAGAAATACGATTTAGGTCACAAAAGTAGAACACTTCAAAAATGCCAGCTTTCTGATGGCTTGGGTAGCATATGGTGATCTTGTCCCTGCATACATGCAGCATGGGGGTGAAAGTGGTATGTGATCACAAGAGTAAGGATCATCATCACCCTTTTATTGGTATGCACTGAACTTTTACTTAAAACCTCTGGCCCACTATTCCTAATTCTGGTCTGTTTGGCTTTTTAATAATTTTATTTCTAAAAGTAATTTGGATATGAACTTTCTGATGTGCATTGTAAGTTGACAAAAGAAACTCAGGTTAAGCATTTGTAATTGCTGGCTTCTTCATGACTGAGATTTGAACTGAGAACCCCATTTGGTGCAGTAACTGTTACCACTTAAGCTCCAAGACTGACTGCTATTTAGCCAGCATCTGGAGGAAGCATTTCATCAGAGAAGGCTACAGATGTCAGACCTAGGCTTTAAATGTTTTCATTTGATGTAAGGGATAGGGAACTACTTTTTTTTCCAGTTTGTACGCTGGTTCTGGTTTGGTTGGGGTTTAAGTTTTGTTTTGGTTAGGGTTCCTCCACCTCCCCCCCACTGCCCTGATGCCTGAAGCTGATAAATTTCCTGCCCCAGATAGGATTCTGGAGGAAGAGATGGGAAAATGAAAATAACTCTTTATTTCCTACCCAGAGTGCTTAACTGACTCTCTTGCTTCCAGCCTCCTAAGTTGGGTAGGTTTCTGCTCCATGGATGTTCTCTGTCATGGAGAGAAATGTCCCATGATTCATGTACCACCTTTCTGGGAATGGGAGGAGCAGGTGGAGGTACCTTACTGTCTTATCTCACCTGGCTTAATTTGCTTTGTCAAGCTGCAGGTAAGCTCAGGGCTTCTGGAAACTTGGGCTGCCTATGAAAACAAACCCAAGGCACAGAAAAAAAAAGTTTTAACACTCATTCCAGTGCAGATTTAGGACAAAAAATTTCAAAGTTTTATGAAACAAAAAATAAACATAAAAGCTATTTCTCCCATAAAACTCACTTCAGTAGTATTGGTAATTTTTATGTCAAAAAGCTGAAGGAAAAGCTACTTTCACAGGGAGGGAGGGAAAGTCAAAGGCAGAGAAGAATGCTCTGGCAGAGGTTTTGCAGTTACTTACTGCCAGTGTTGATGCTTGGATGTTGGTTTCAGGTGCCTTGGGGCAGGTGATAGTTATCTCTGGCTCCTTTTACCTGTCTCCTTTTTCACCCCTTCTATCCCTGTTCTCTGCAGTCCTGTTGGGCTTTGTGCCTCCTGAAGTCTGTGCTTTTGCCTCTTGTCATCTCCCCACACTGCCTTTCATTCCTCTCTTCTTCCTGCCCTGCTCCTTGCATCCCTGCTGAGTTATCAGCAGGTGACCTTGTTCCTTCCAGCATGGCATCAGAGGCTACAGTTCTCTCAGCTCTCTGCCACAGGCTCCTCCTCATTCCTGCACTGTGACAGCACTGCTGGTGGCATGGCCGTATGGGGAACCGGTGCAGGGAGACAGAAAGGCTGTTGCTGGTCTGATTCACTGGGCTGTCACACAAACAGCACACGCAGCCTTGCTAGCAGACTGCTGGGGGGATGCAAAGAGCAGGCAAGGCTTGCTTGCACTGGCACTACCCCTGAAATCAGTTTTTTATCACTGTCCCTTCTGTGCTACCAGAGAGGCATGAAGGACACAGACACAAGTGAAGCAATCTTACTGTTCTCAGTTCCTGCTCTGGTGGTGCAGATGCTCAAGAGAGATGGGTATGGAGAAAGCTCTGCTCATTTCTTCTTCATGGGCCTGGCACCCAGCAGGGATGAGGAACAGAGCTGGACCACTGACACACACCTCTGCAGACATGCAGGCAGTGAGCAATAGGTAGAAACTGGTGGCAAAACCCTACCAGATTTCAAGGCCCAGCTCCAAAGTATTGTGTCACAAAATGTTTTTAACAAAGTAATTGGGCTCTTTGTTTTAAATAGGCAAAATTATACACATCCTTTGAGCCTTGTTCTCAGAAATGACTGGCTGCCATATAATCGGTGCTTGAAAGACTGAACTTGATTCTTCTCTCCCTCACATTGGTTTTGTTTTTCTTTTTCCTTCTAACATTTCTTAGCTAACTTTATTGGAGCTACTCATTCCATACAGGCTTGATCTAAGTAGAAATAGATATAGATATATTTCTGTATATATACAGCTAGAATATAGAATGTGTATAGAATAGAAAGGAAATCATAGTAACTGGTGGGTTTTGGTTTTACTTTACATTGTGGACATGTGCTGAGATTGCTAGTCTCCTAAAGCATACTTGTAAGCAACTCTTCCCTAAAGAATACCTTTGTAGGCGTTCTTCAGAGTTTTGTGTGACTTGCTGTTAGCTGTGAATTTCCCCATCTGCTGCACCAGTTAGAGGACCAGACCAAAATCTTTGTTATAAGAACACTAAACCATTTCTTTTCTTTTTTTTTTTTTTTTTTTTTTTAATAGGCAGTACAAAATATGATCCTGGTTTGAGATCCAAGAACTGGCAGCTCAGGTGAACTATATGCTCTGATAACCACTCACAACTTAGGCTTGGTGCTGTAGCAGTAAATCAAAGTAGTGCCCTTTTCTACTATCAAACTTAGTAACAGATGTGATTAGTTTTGGAGTGACTGTAGCATATAATCACAGTTTCCTATGCTATATGCCATGTGCTGCACGTGTTTATATTTGACAGGTGAGAATGATAAGACCTCGCATTTTTATTTAAAAGATTTCAGGGTCTTTTACAGAAATAGCTGAGAATGACTACTCACTTTTGAATATGGATTCTCAGAGACTTCAGATGATTCACTGTGGTCTTGCAGCTTGTGACTCCATGAGTGCATTGACCCTGAGTAAAAGTCTTTATCCACCTATGTTGGATCACTGGCCTGGGATGGCAGAGTAGTGCTGCTTGGTGAAGGCATGTTAACCTGAGGGTAACAGTAAGGTTATATTATCCCAAATGTACCTTATGGCAAGGCTTAGACTGGTGCTGAGTTAAAATGACAGCAAGCTATCGAATTATGTAATTTTTCAGTCACCTTTCAGAGTGATTCGTTTTAAGTCCTCTTAGGTAAACAAATTTGGTAATCTGCCATCTGCATTTTTTTTTTCCCTGCCTTCGCTCCTGTCTTTTGTCTCCATCTATTCATCACAAGCTGAATGCTTCTTATCATGACATCCTGACAAACTACCATCCTCTTGTTTGAAGATCTTTTGCTCCCTGTTCTTCCCACCTACCCTGACCTTTACCAGGCTCCATCTTTCTACAGTCCCAACCTATACTTCTTCTTTTTTGGCCATGGCTGCTCTTTGCATCCTCTCTTTACTTCACCAGAGTTGTGTGGTTTCTTACTAGTTCAAGTGGTGTTCAGAGCTGTTACTGACTCCTTTTTCTCTACGCTGCAGGTAGGATTGGTGTGATATGTGCCAGAGACTCAAATAAGAGTCCTCAACAGGCATTCTACCTCTGCTTTGAAACTGAGCCTGGAGGTTTTAAGATTCATGTAGGATCATTTCCATTGCTCTCTCAAAAAATGCAGTACTTCTGACTAGGCTGCTGCCTCTATGCTTGGAGTGTATCTGTTTACCTTCCCCAGCTTACCTTTAATAAAATCCCAAGCTGCCCTGTCTGCAGCCGGTGGGGTGTGATAGAGGTGACAAAATTAATTTACAGGAGGGAAGGAAAGTGGTGAGAGGGACTCCTGCATAGAGATACCATTCTTATTCTCTCTCAGCCTAAGAAACAGTAGAAAAAGAATGCTGCAGCTGGGCACTGCAGTATGTATCCATAGATGGTGGATTGGCTTGCATACTCCCTTTGATAGGTTTTTGTTGTTGCTGTTGTTGGGTTGTGGGTTTGTTGGGTTTTTTTTGGTAAAGGAGTATTTTGTGCTCCTCTGATACTTGGTTTGACCAGATCCCAGAGAGGAGTTCCAGCCATTATCAAATGTCCCTTACCTGTGTTGCTTCATTAGTGTGTCTGTGTGGGATAAATCCAGCTTCTATGCAAAGCACCAGTGTTCTACCCATCAGGTCTATTTTAAAGATTTCTGTTGCTAAGAAAATTCTTCAATATCATCTGTGAGCTGATCCTTATGGGGTGGTCTGAATCCAGCTCAGTGCCAACTCACCTCCTGGGGGCATCTGCAGCCCACTGCCCCTTCATTAGCTTTACAGTGAGATATGCCTATTGTAATAGTCAGTGTTGTGTATGAAAAAATGTTAATGGCTGCATATATGTCATGTGCCATCCGTTGTCAACTCTCTTTTTAATGAAGAGCTATTTTCTGAAAGCACCAGTCAACTCTGTGGAAGTTTTAAGATTTGGAAATGTTGTGGAGTAAAACCTGGAGCAAAATTTGGCAGCCTGCAAATTATTTCTGACCTGGAAGAGAAAGAAGAGTGGACTTTCACTGAATCACTGCAGCCCAGAGCAGTGACCCTGCCTGCTTTCTTAGCCTTTGCCAGGTCTCCCTGTCTAACTTTTAGCTGAGAGGAGTGGGCACCCTGCCCTTACAAAGACAAACTTATGTCCTTAAAAGCTTTTCACCTGAAAATTCTTATTTTATTTTTCTGGTTGATCAAAGCTGCTAATGAAGATGACTTAATTTGTCCTCACAGAGTAACTTCAGACCTCCTTCCCAAGGAGGCTGCAGTTGTAAATTGTGATTAAAGTATTCCAGTATTCCTGGCTGAACCAGAGGTTCATGGGACTGTGGGAGAATGAGAGAGTTTGTGACTGACTTGAAGGTTATATAATATCTGACTGTAGCCTTTGGGGTAAAGTACATCTATGTCAAGTTCTCAGGCCAGATCCGAAGTTCATATTTGTTTCTTCTGAAGTAAAACTTGGGTCAGATTCTTCCCAAAGCTATGCTTCAGCGCTCTTTATTGCAACATCAAGCTTTGTGACAGATATGTTGGTTGAAGAGATATTTATAGGAAATCTAAAGCAACCTTATTTCCCTAGGGTTCCACCCCAAAGATGTTAGATTCAGAGCTTTCCAAGTAAGCTGCTTCCTTAAAATAGACCAAGAGAATTACTATTATTCAGGTGACATAATGAGGCTGAGATGCAAATACAGAGGAGAAGCAGTAGCTAGTATGTTTTGACTGATTCTTTTTTTTCTCTTATGACTTTTTTTTAAGTAATATGTTTTTTTGGGGAGAATATGAATAGTTAGGTAGAATAGTTAGGTAGAAAGAATAGTTAGATGAATCTATGGCTGGTGAAGCTGGGATGCACAGCCTGCACAGAGGTGAACGTGACTTTACGCCTACATCTGACAGGAACCAATTTAGACACTTTCTCCATCTCTGCAGAGGGCTGCACTGCAGTTGTAAACATTGGTGCCCGAGTACTTCCCACCTCCCCTTTTCTCAGAGGAGAGAAGGAACAAGCAGAAACTAAAAGCTGGTGGCCAGTGTGTTCACCGTAGTTTTTTAAAGACTGCATTTGAACTCCTTTCCCCAGAATGTGTGGGTAGGTTCCAGTATAAAACCAGGTCCTCTTTGCAGAACATAAGCACTGCGTTGTGGGGAGGGGGAGCCACTGTAAGCATCACCCTGTTCAGAAATACCGCTGAGAGCCACAGGAGCACAGCACAGTCAAGCTTCGTTTAACCCAGCATGTCCTCACAAACTGTTTGGAGTGAATCAGCACTTACCAGCATCAGGTTGAATTTTGATGTTGAAAATCCTGCTTGCATTGAGTGGACTTGGAAGGAGGGGAGCTAGTGCAGCCCTGGAAATTAAACGGCTTCAGTTCTGCCCCCAAGCTTCTACAGTCCTGTTCCTACAAGGTCATTTTACTTTGTGTCCTTCAAGTTACCCCCTATGTGAAATAAGAGGGTTATGAAAGACCTAGAAGTTGTCTGTCAGAAGTATTATTTTATCAACTAAAGAAGCCATGGCAACATAAAGCTACAACACAGTTTCTATCACAAGACTCACTTGAGTCAGTTACTGCCTTTGAAACATCTGTGGTGTCAGCTAAAAGTAGACTTTTCTACCAGAATTGAAGTACATTGAAGGAGTCACGAAAAATATTCCAAAACAGGGGGAGGAAAGAGGGAACACTGGGGGGGACAGACGGACACAACACACAACACAAAAAAAGTGCAACAACGGTTATGAAATGCCTCAGCAGTTTCCTTGCTTTTGTTGTGGCTATTCTTGGTACTCTTGTTGCTATCAGCCAGACTGATGAGTTTACTCGATTCGTTCAATTGTGATACAGCAAACAGAGCAACTGTTGAGACTCTTGTTGTTAATTCTTTGCAGGAATATTAATAAAATTACCTGTAGCTCAGCATTTATATCCCATTGCTTCAGCAGGGACTGGGAAGTTGTAGGAGTCTTACCCAAGGCCTTTACCCAGTTGTGTACCAGTCCCAATTTTGCCTTTATCCTATGTTATGCTAACTTCTAGCCTCCTTGTATTCCTCCCTGTTCTAGGAGTGCATCTACCTAGAGATTGGAAACATGGGAATAATATCAGCAGATGATATTTCACCTGGAAAAATACAAATGTGTGTCCTGGAGGGGCAAAAAGATGCTTTTTTTGAGAGATATGTGAGACATCTGAAATAACTGAGATGTAGTCAGGAACACTTTGAATGTGATTTTGTGATGTGACAAGCAAAATATGCTAGTTTGGGTCCTACCTGTACAAAGGCAGCATGCCCTTGGACACATCACACTTGCTTGGATCTGCAAGCTGCACAAAGGTCTTCTATTAAAGAAATGCATTTCTACAATGCTTTTCAATTATCTCAAGTGCTTTAGTAGGCTCAGAAGATGCTGGGGAACAGTCAACACAGAAGCTCTCCTGTGAATCTTGCAGCATTTATTTTTATAGAAGTAATCTTTTCTTGTTTTTTATTCAGGCATCAAAAGGAGAAGAACAAGGCAAAGGCTGAAGCTCACAACAAATATTTTTCTCTATCATTTTTCCAAAGAAAAGAAGAAAGGAAACAAACACCATTGCATGCAAATAAGCTTTTTTTTTTTTTCTTGTCTACTTCTAGACTCACTTTCACTGGTTCACTGTAATTAGGCAGAAGGTACTGAAATGATTTATATGTCAGACCTTACAGATAGCATTGTAATTATACCATTCTTTTAATAGATCCTTTGTTTCCTGAAAACTTTGAATCAAACCCTTTATTTCAAATCACAGAATGTTAAGGGTTGGAAGGGACCTCGAAAGATCATCTAGTCCACCCCCCCGCTAGAACAGGATCACCTAGAGTAGGTCACACAGGAATGCATCCAGGTGGGTTTTGAAAGTCTCCAGAGAAGGAGACTCCACAACTTGTCTGGGCAGCCTGTTCCAGTGCTCTGTCACCCTCACAGTGAAAAAGTTTTTCCTAATGTTTTTGTGGAATCTCTGATGTTCCATTTACATCCATTGCCCTTTGTCCTATCACTGGACATCACTGAGAAGAGGCTGGCTCCATCCTCCTGACACTCACCCTTTATAAATATATAAACATTAATAAGGTCACCCCTCGGTCTCCTCCAAGCTAAAGAGACCCAGCTCCTTCTGCCTTTTCTCATAAGGGAGATGTCCCCCTCCCATGATCATCTTTGTCTCTGCACTGGACTCTTTCAAGCAGTTCCCTGTCCTTCTTGAACTGAGGGGCCCAGAACTGAATACAATATATCAGCTGTGGCCTCACCAGGGTGGAGTAGAGGGGTAGGAGGACCTCTCTCGACCTACTAGCCACACCCCTTCTAAATACACCCCAGGATGCCATTGGCCTTCTTGGCCACAAGGGCACATTGCTGGGTCATGGTTATCCTGCCGTCCACCAGAATCCCCAGGTCCCTTTCCCCTGCACTGCTCTCCAACATATCAGTCCCCAGCCTGTACTGGCACTTGGGGTTGTTCTTTCCCAGGTGCAAAACTCTACACTTGCCGTTGTTGAATTTCATAAGATTTCTCCCCACCCAGTCCTCCAGCCTGTCTGGGTCTCTCTGAATGGCAGCACAGCCTTCTGGTGTCAACCACTCCTCCCAGTTTCGTGTCAGCAGCACACTTACTGACAATGCACTTTGTTCCCTCATCCAGATCATTGATGAATATGTTGAATAGTACTGGTCCCAGTACTGACCCCTGAGAGACTCCACTAGATAGAGGCCTCCAACTAGACTCTGTCCTATTGACCACAGCTCACTGATTTTGTCCCTTCAACCAGTTCAGAACCCACCTCACTACTTGGTCATCAAGTCCACACTTCCTCAGTTTAGCTACGAGGATGCTGTGGGAGATGGTGTCAGATGCTTTACTGAAGGCTAGATAAGTGGCATCCACTGCTCAGCCACCATCCATCCACCTGGTTATGTCCTCATAAAAGGCTATCGGGTTGGTCAAACATGAC
>JANHGN010026835.1:0-32110 GCA_024605025.1 Megaceryle maxima | reverse complement strand
CACAGAATAATAATAGGAGGTATGTCCATCCTCATCAAGGGAAACATGGTTTCTCTGGTTTGGAAATGGTGACCTGTTTAAACTGGAAACATTTTTTTCCTTGTCACCACAGTTTACAGTTTCTCTTTTTTGAACTTCTGCAACATCAATTATTCTACAAAAGAAGAAAAGATTATTTATTTTCCCTTCACCTATGGACATTTGATAACGAAGCAATATAAAAACAGGAAATAAAATACAGAACAACATACAATTAAAAATATCCATAATTTGGAACAGCTACTTATTCTTCTGTGCTACCTATGGAAGACAGAAATAGCAAAGATTGTTATTAATAGCTATCTTAGTTAATCAAGGTAGATCATTTACACCCATAGGACTTTTTGATGATATTATGGGTCTAATAAACTGCATCTTTATGTATTTTTATACAGTTTATTAGCTGATATTCTTAAATGACTTGTCTCCGATCCTCCATCGTATTTTTTCTGTTGCTTCTGTCTCCTCTATAACAAAAGAACTTTAATTTAAAATTGATTATGTTAATGCATACTCTTTACCATGATCAGTCTTTTAATTTTTTTTTTTTTTAATTTTTATTTTACCTTTTCTTCACTTTAAGAAAAATGCTGGTGCTAATACATCAACTAGAATCATGTAGTACAGGCTTAACTTTTTGCTTTCATAGTGAACTCTGTCCCAAGTTGATTAGAATATTTTATCATTAATTACCCTCCCCTCAAGCCTTTATACAGACATGCATAATCTGCCAATTTTCCAGCTTCTAACTTTTTCTGTGTTTGTAGCATTTAATTAGCATTCCTCCGTGTCAATTTTTTCCTTTTTTTTTTTTTGATACCACTCCTAAATGTCCTTCCTGTGCATCCTCCCCCATGCTTATGTGAAAACACACTGCTGAATTTAACAATAGTAATGCTAACCATGAACTGCTTCTGTTGTGTTGGTATTTTTTGAATTTGCTTTGCTTATACCTCTTGATTTTGCTGCTTTACCTCTGATAACAGGCAGGTGTAATTTTTTAAAATAGTGCACTTTTTCTGGCTTTTTTTTCTTCTGGACAGCCTACAGAAAAGCCAAAGAGAGTAAGGTATTATTTTCTCCTTGCTTCACCCTCAGGCTTTATAGCTTGGGACTCCTATAACCTTCCTTGCACAGGCCTTCATACCTATAGCTCATTCTGAGTCCCGCAGCTGCACATCACTGCTCGCACACACTGCAGCCCAGTTGATATCACAGCCTGGCATCATGCCAGTGTTTTATCAGTCCTTAAAACCTTCTGCTTTTTTTCCCCAAAACAGCTTCTGATGACTTGGGGTGAGCAGCATTTGCTCCCCCTGCCTGGATTACTTGCAGCAAAACAAGCACCAAGGCAGCTGTGGCAGAGCTAGAACAGCCTCTGCCCACCACAGCCCTGGCTGCTCTTGCTGGAAAAGTCAACTTCTCCCTCTTTTTTTCTCTTGTATAAATAAACAAACAAACACAACAACTTTAGGGCTTCACTCCTTCTGCTTTTTCTCCATCGGAGGATCCTTAAGTTTCATTGGCCACAGCCTGCAGCCAGTGCCCTGGCTTTATATATGTGATGCGGTGATGCCTTATGGGCTCTACTCCAGATCCCCCAGTGTTCCCAGTATTGGAGCCTTCCCCAGTGGTCCAGTTCTGGTCTGACCACGAGCCCAGGGAAGGGGCAGGGGGACCAGCTTCCCTAGACTACTACGGGGAAGGAAGGGGCACCGGGCCCGCTTACTTCTCCACTCCCACTGATCTCCAGCAAGCGATCCAGCAAAAGCCTGGTGGGAGCATTATCCCACTGGGCCATATCCTCCCCGTGCTTCCGAAGCTGCCTCCAAATGTCCACTCGCATTGTGCTTAACTCCCTCCTGGCCATGCTATTTTGTACCACCCCCCGGGGAGCTGTGCCCTGTTGCCACTGCCTCTTGCCCTGCCACCTTCCTTTCCTTCCTTTCTCCAAGGAAGGGACCTGGGGGGCCACACTGGCATAGGCAGTGGTCTGCAGCACCTCCAAGTCACTCTTCTCCCTGAGGTTTTCCCTTCCTCTTCTCCCCCTTCCTCCCCATGCGCCCTCTCCATCCTCCCTTGTCCACCCACTCCCTGCCAACTGTGTGCTCCTTCCCTGGGCACTCCCTGGTTTGAACTGGTGTGGAGCTGGGTCAGCTGTGGTTGTTTCCTCCCTCATAACTCGATCTGCCTGTGGCTGCACAGTTCCCGGGCTTCTCCCCTCTGCTCCTCCACATTCCCTTTTCACAGACACCTGAGCACTGGTAAGCAAAAGAGGCTTTACTTTAAACCTCTCTGGCATCTCAAAAACTAGCGAACGTGGGCTGGCAGGCTGACACTCCTCTACAGAGGGGCTGCTGTCTGGATTAAACCATCTTTTTCCATCCCAGCACTCATCATCATCTTGGTAGGGTGTTTCTGTAGGGGTTGTGACCATGCTGTGCTTCGCCCCTAACGCTGCTTTTAACTTTTCTATCTTGGCCTCGCAGGCTTGGTGGTCTGTGCCTTTCTCTTTCAGGATCTGTACTTTTTGCACTAAGATTTCGATCGCTCCTTGCACATCCTCTAGAGCTTTCATACTGACAGCTAGTTTTTCCTTCAATGCCTGATTTTCATTCAAAATGGCCTTTTTTTGTTCACACACCTCTTGATACTGGAGTACGCTTCGCACTTGCTCCATAGCTGCAACTCCTTCTCGAGTTTTACCCTCCTCTAGTTTAAGATGCTGAGACTTTATTTCTGCTCTCAGTTTGTCATTTTCCTTCTTTAGGTTCTGAATTTCTACCTGGGCTGCCTGTTTTTCTTCAGATAAACTTTTGGCCACTAACCACACAGCCCACGCTCCTGCACTTTTTAAGGATTTTCTGGAGAAGAGTTTAGACTTGGCTCTCTCTTTTAATTTGGAAAACTCTAGGTCTGCCTGCTGGATACTTCTGCAGGAGTTTGGACGCCAGGGGTTTGGTCCCCACTGCATTACCCAGTTTGCCAGCTCTGACATCTTTTTTGCTCCCTTTCAGGTATTTCAGCCTTTACAGAAAAGGCTGCTTCCAAACTACAGCTCAAGCAGGCTGAGAGAAGACAGCAGAGGCTCACACAAGTTTGGGCTGCTCCTCTGTTGTTTTTCTAGTGTACTTCTTCCCTCCAGAAAGTTTTCTTAACCAAGATAGCCCCTAAGCAGGGATTTCCCACAGAAAAGGCAGGAGGCTTTTCTTCCCCTGGCCAGAGATAGCTTAGAGGCATCCCTTGAGCATTTCTCCTCCTAGGCAGAAGGCAGAGGACTTTCCCTCCTGCTGGATTCCTCACTTCAAGATTTTCAACAAGTTTTTAAAGGGATGCCCGTGTTGCCCCACAAAACTGGGTGCTGTGCTTTAAGCACGACACTTCCTGGGGCTATGGAAACAGAGAGTGGTCTTCTTGATGGTTGTCCCTGACTGCCAAGGGATGGCACCCAAAAAAAGCTCTCCCAGAAGGGCTGCTCACAAAGATGCCTTAAGGGCTCCCAGGAGGTCTAGTGCCTTCTCCACTTGATGCACCACAGCTCATGCCTTTATGTGGGCTAGAGAAACACGTCTTACACAGGAGAATCTGCTGTCTATTTAAAAGTTTTAACAGTCTGATCAAAGAGTGCTAATCAATCGACTCACAATGATGGATGATATTATCTAGAATATTAGAAAGGGGATAAAAGGGAAAAAATAATAAATTGCTTATCAGTATCAAACCCACCCCCTCCCTTAGCTGCTGCAGTTTTCCCTGGGTTATGCTCACCCCTCCGCTGCAGGCGTCCTGGCCCCTGAGTCCTTCACCTCCAAGCAGAGCAATGCTGATGGTGCGGCTCCTTTGTCTGCCTCACTAGGGTGGTTCTGGTAGGGTTTCTGCCTCCTCCTGTTAGAGTCCACCTGGGGCTGTTTCCACGCTGTTTCTAAGGCTCTCCCTGCTGTGCTCCTCCGTTCTCGGTCCTCAGAGCTGGGTACATCTGCACTGTCCCTTCCCAGCAGAGCTGTGTACACCTTGCAGACCTAATCTTCACCCTCCTTTCTACCCGGGAGTGAGGTTTTCCAGCCCCAAGGTCATGCTCCTCTGTTGATGAAAAGGTTGCCCGTGGGGGAGTAGTTCATAGTTACAGGGCTGCCAGTAACACCCTGTACCAGAGGTTTCAAGGCCCTGCTGCACCACTTGGATCAGGCAAAGCAAATCCTGAGCACAGATGGGAGAGGGCCACTAGGGTCATTAGACATTTTCTGTTACAGCTACAGAGCTCACATGAAGCTCCCTGCAAGCCAAGTCCCAACCAGAGCGAGGCTGGCAAACCTCCATGGCCCACTTCTGGCATTGAAAAGACTGTACTTCATGAGCTATAGGCATGCCTTGCACCACCACCTTCCTCCTGTTTTCCCCAAGAGTCCTGTGCTTTGCTACAACAGCTGTAGGAATTGAGGAGAAAAGGCCTTGTCCTTTGCCCTGACTGAAAAGACCATGCCTGATGGTCCTTAGCATTTCCACCAGGAACTGCAAAGAGAGCAGTGGGTCTCTGAGGGCTGGATGACCCAAACATGTCCCATGAACAAAGAAATCCATCAGGCAGTGCCAAGCATGATAATTCTATAAAGAAACCATTTCCAACATAAGTGAAACAAGGAGAAATATTTGAAGTTCTGCAATTATTAAAACACATAAATCCCTGCTCATAAACTTTACTGTCCCCACAGATCAATACTTTGAGAGACATCTGAAGCTGTGTAAACTAGAAGATGTAATAGGATTAAAGCTGCTATGTGACAAGATAGCTAATTTTTAATTATTTCTAACTCTTTCTAATTTCTACTTCATTCTAAATATTTAAAAACCCTTCCAAATGTATTTCACAAGTTTCAATAACAACCTGGTAACTGGATGTGGCATTATGGCAATTTATAATCACCTCCTAAAATGGGGATCTAAATTAATCTTTCTACATCTCATTAGTTCAGCTATCAGAGATCTTTTACAAGATAATTGGCTTTCGGTGGCTTTAATTTAATTTATTAATATCTTACATTTATATTTCATAGATGCTGTTTTAATTATTGAACTGATACATCTCAGAAACATAATTCTTTTATACAGCATCCAACTTTTGCTTCTAGGGCTCTACAGCCTTTTTAGAATGTTTTAATCATAAAAAATAAGTTCTTGCTTCTGTTTGCCTTTAGAATGGTTATCAATTTACTTTTGCCTTAGGTTCTGAGAAAGGAAAGTAAGATCTTATTTTGGAATATCCTGTTTTGCAGATGAGGCTGGTTCCAACTTCATAATGCTATACAAGTACAAACAAGGGGAGGCAGAAAGGTAGCAAAATGAATGTGCAGTAAATAGCTAATTCATACCTGATAGGCATTTAAGGAAATGCTTTCAGTGGGCAGCTGAGTTAGGGAAACTCAGTCTCCTGTGGGGTTGTGTCCCACAGCTGAGCTCCCCAGTGATGGTGGCAACACTGCCCTGCTTGAAGCTTCTCCTGCAGCCAGAAGCATCCATGACCACCTCACCAGCTGCCTGCTCTTCCTGCACCCACACAACCAGCTGTGTCTGGGGGGGTCCCCCACCATCCTCTTTGCTTATTAACCTGCAGGAGGTTAATAAGAAATTTCAGAGACTATCAGCCCTCTGTAAACTTTGGCTGAAATGAACCAGGAGGTTCCCAAAGTGATGAGGACAGACAGACAAGCCGACCACATGACTTACCCCAAGAACTTCTTTCCTTCAGAAAACAGCCTAAAAATATGTTCCCTCCTATTGCAGGATAGCAATGTTGAAACATCTGACAGTAAATGTGATGATGATAATTGATGCTTAATGAATAATCCAGGGTAGTTTTAATATTTTAGCTTCATAGAATACCTTTCATCCCCAGAAGCTAAGGCAATTTGTAAAAGGTGTACTGTTACTCTGCGCAGTCTCCTTTTGCCATTAAATCTACCATTTTATGAGGGCCAGTTACATAACAGGGCTGGCACTGGGCGGGATGTATAGCACAGTAGCACAGAGGGGCTGTGTCCTACTGTCCTGCTCTGGTGCCTGCTCAGAGTGAAGTCCACTTACTGAATTAACCTCCATTCAGTGACAGGCCAGCCCGGCTTTGGTTGCAACCCACAGTCCCACAGAGCCAAAGACTTCCAGTTCTGTGGTGGGAATAAATTTCCACCTTGCATCAAGACCCCCACTCAGGGCACATCTTTCAGGTGAGAAGCTGTGCTCCTGAGTGGTGGGGTTTTGCTGTGAGATGGATCGAGAGCACCTTAGAAGCTGCAGAAAGGCTGGTGGTGCATCTCCCTGACTTCTCACTCCCACCCAAGGCCCTGGGAGATGAGGAGGGGGCAAAATACCCCTGCAAACCTCCCTCCTAGGCACAGAGCTGCTTCACCGATTCCTCCCTTTTACGCGCGTATCCCTCCCGACACAGACGACATGGAGCAAACCCAGTCAGCGCCTTCCGGGAGGGACACCGCATTTGCGGGAGAAAGAAACCCACCCGCGGCCCCGCAGCCGCCGGGCCTGTGGCGCGGCTCCGCTGCCTTCCATGGCTACGGAAAGCAGCAGGAGGCCCAAGCCAGCAGAGCGCCCCCGGGGTGTCGGGAGCCCCGCGGGCGGGCGGTGCGGGCCGGGACTGGGATTGGGACTGGGACTGGGCTCGGGCTCGGGCTCGGGCTCGGGCTCGGGCTCAGCCCCGCAGGACGCTCCGCACCCGCCGGGCGGGCTCCGCACGGGAGGCTGAAGAAAAACAGCCCAACAACCCCATCTGCTGTCAGGAAAAAACATTGGCAGAGGCTCCCTGCACCGCCGGCTCTTTCTCCAGGCGAGAACAGGAAAAAAAACCCACACCCTGGCAGTCCATTCACCCAGCCTGCAAAAGGCAACCAACTGGACTCATTTTTTCCAGCTAAAGCACGAAAAAAGCCTCTTGCAGGGGTGAGGAGGAACAACCATTAGCAACATCTGCTCGTTTCAGTAACACCTGAAGTCTCTGGCCCTTGAGTAAAGCCAGTTTTGGGTTTAGACACATGGGCTGCTGCTCAGGCTGCTATTTTAGTTTGAGGGCTCTCGTGCCAAGCTTGATTGGTGACTGCTGTGTCACCTGGGTGGGTGACAGCAGGTAAATCTGCTGGTAGGGAGGGGGTTGAAGGAGAGGAGAAGGAAATGAGGATTAAAGGCATAAAGGTTATTAATTACATTCCTTCTTCCCCATTCCCAAAAGAAACAAGCAGCTGCTGTACGTTACTCTTCAACCACAGCTTCTGACAAATCCCTTTGCTCTTGCAAATCATGACCTCTTTGGGCATGAGGTCAGTTGTCTGGTGTTGTGCTTTGCCTACTGAGGATGGAGGACAGCAGGACATAAAAAGGTCAGATGAGTTTCTGCTATAGTAGCATGTTGGGTTTGGCCAGTTCTTAGAAACATTTCATAATTTTAAAATAACTTTAATGGTAAAAAAAGCCTCCAAATGCTCCAGGCTGGCTTCGCTCTTTCTTATAAGACCTGCTGCAGCTAGGATTTTTTTTTTTTTTTGCTAATGTGGATACTCTTGGCAACACCCCTAAGCCATGAGGGGTACTGTCCAACTGCAACATGCAGGGCAGGGCACAGGAGATGTGAGTGAGAACCTTGGGGAGGCATGGGGAGCTCCACTGAGCTCATGGTGCTGCAGCCACTGCAGGTCAGGCTGGGACAACTTTCCCTTCTCTGGGAGGCTCCTGACGTGGCTTACCCACAGTTCGAGTCTGTTCCTTGATGACTTGTTATTAAAATTGTACAAATAATAAATTCTTTCTCCTATTGATCAAATCAGGAAGAAGGTCAACTGGGTTCATTTTAGATCAATCTGAAGTGAACTTTTCTGGTGGTTCAGTTTTCTCAGCAAAATGAAAAATCTTCCCCAAAAGACACTGTCTGAAACCAGCCGGGAGGGCTTTGTTGTACTCAGTTTTAACCCTGCTGCTGTAGCTGTCTAGTGACTTAGGGTGGCATTTGCAAACATTCTTCTTTAGTTCAAAACAACCTTTTTTTTAGTAGATAAATCATTGGTCCCACCATGCCCCCAAGCTCTATTCCTATACTAGCCAGGGATGCCCAAGTGTCAGCCAGGTCAGCTCATGACTTTGGCATCATGCGCTCTTGCCCCAGACAGACAGAAAGGCAAGTGGATGTTTTCTAGACAGCTAGGAGAGTTCTCTTCCAAAAATACACTAGGAAGGCTTCAGCTGCCACCCAGGTCTAGCCATTCATGAGGAGCAAGGGGTCCAGAACATGACTGGAGGTTTGGATCTGGCCTTGTATGCTTCTGCCACTGTAATGTGAGCCTTTTCATCTAGCCTGCCAAGGGGCAGGGCAGTTAGGGTGCCTTGTCGATTAGAAAAAGAAAATAAAGGTCCCATTAGATGCGCTTCAGTTAGGGACTGGGCTCAGGATCTCTCTACCTTTTGAAAGTCGGCTCCATTGGAAATAAAAACATCTTCTTTCCTAACATCCCACTCTAGTTCCTCTCCGCTAACAATATCCCCTGCAGCCAGACCCTTCATCCCAGGACTCCTGCTTAAGGGATCTTAAAATTCCTATTGATTTCAGTGGGATCAGTTTCAAGCTGCTTAACCATTTGCCTGCTGGAGCAAGGATCCAGGCTCTGAGTTGCTGCTTGTCACTTGTGTACTGCAGCAGGACTCATCAGGCCCTAGGACAGCATATTCTCAGCTGTACCGAACGAGAGTACATCGTGTTTTGTCCTCGCAAAAGCTTGTTATAAATGATTTAGTTTTCAAGAGAGTTCAATTAGATCTGGTAACTCTTGCAATGAGTTCATTCCTAATTATGGCTCGGAGACTTTGCAGTAGACAAATGGATACTGAAGAAAGAGGCAAACAACAGTGGGCATTTCCATAGTGTCCTCTTTGCTGCTTATTAGCTGTGCCTTGTCCTGTACTGAGTACTTCAAGCACTTCACTTATCACTTCCAAGACCATCAGATTTCTCTTCCTGTGTTTCCACTCTTTCCGTGAGGAAGCTGAATACACTACCTGCCAGAGGCACCGTGCTGTTGCCTTTGGGAGCTGAGAAATCTGGAAAACAAACATTGCTGCACCTGAAATTGCCCTGTGGCAATGCTGCCATGCAGGCTTTCAATATCCTTCCAAAGTCTGCAAGACATCAGTCCTCACCAATGACTTCTAACTAAGCAAGATAATGAAACCCTCGGGACAGACTGGCAGATGCTTTTTAATGGGACCTCACTGTCCTGAGTCCTGAGAGTGGCCTAGTTCCTTGAGGATTACACTTGGCCTTATTTCAACTCTCATCTCAGCTGAACGTGGTCACCGAAGTCAAGTCAGTTCTCAGGGTGGACGGACTCTGTACGTGTGAATCCTCATAGCAAAAAAACCACCTGGGTGCTCTCTGCAGGTGCTGCTTCCTCCCAGTGCTGGTGTCGGCCCTGGGGCTGCCTTTCTGGAAGTCAAAGTAAGACATTTACTTTCCTTTACTTGCTCATTTTTGCCAGATATAAAAATACATCTAAGGATGGGATTATCATTAACAACAGTGTAATTAAATCATGCCTTGGTCTTTGTTGCTTTGTTTGCAGTGACTCATACTGTAACTCTTGCAAGTATGGGTCAACAGGAGCCAGCACCCAGCGACTGCAGTTGTGTCTCACCCCCATCCTAAATGGTGACCCCCCACAGCAGTGGGAAGGACTCTTCTGCTGCTGAGTGAGAGATGAGGGGTCCCTGAGACAAACCCTCTTTCTAGTTAAAGCAACAGCAAACTGGCTGCTGGTTCCCCGCCAGCTGTAAGCACTGCTTTTTGTCCTTTGGGACCAGTACCACATCCTGTCTCCGCAGCCTTCGTGCAGGTGCAAGGCTGGATCCAGTAAGGGGTTGGTCTGCTCTCCCCCTCCTTGTCTTCCAAGCCCCTGTGCCACCGCACTCACGTGTTGTGCCCAGGAGTGGGTGACAGCTCACATAATGCCGACTGGCAGGTGACCATGGGAAATGCAGCACGGGTCACGTCTCTGCAAGCCAGGCTCAGCCTAAGTCTCCCAAGATGCGTCACTAAGACTCTTAGGGCATAAATCCCTCCCTGCTAAGTGCAGCCAGCAGCAGCCCTGAAGCAGGGATGCACTCAGCCCCCCACTCATGCCCAGATGCATCCTGCTCACTGATTTTCTAACTCAGCTTGTTGAATTGCTTTTCATGAGCTCTTCTTAACCAGGACTTTACTTTTCAGGAGCCCAGAGCAACTGGAAAGATTTTACCTTTCCATACCTGACAGCAAGGTGTGCAGCTGGGAAGCAAAACTCTTCCAGGCTGCCTGTTGTTGGGAGCAATGCAACCACCCAGCAGCTCTGAGGTGGCCATGATCTGAGGAGCCTTGCTTAGAAAAACTGGCTCTTGCACAGCAGCCCAGCTTCACACTCTGGATGCTGTTCAGCCCCGCTCCCTGCCTTTTACAGGCAAGGAAAGGGAGAAGAGAAGGGAATCTGGCTGGCTCTTTGGCAGCCTGGGGATACAGCCTGCCTCCTGCCTGCCTATGCTGAAGACAGGCACTTGCAGGGGGTCAGGATGCCATTTGGGTAACTCCCCATGGCACCTCTTTTGCAAAAAGGCTGGTCACTACCCAGGCACCTGTCCCTGTGCCTGGCTGGTGTTTCAGACCAATTGTCCCCATGTGAACCCAATGTGCACCCAGCCCTCTCCTAACTCCATTTCTTGACAGTCAGGTCTCAGCCACCAGGCCAGCTCATGCTTGTCTCTCCCAGGATCCCATCTCTACTAAACTGGTCTCACCAGTCTTCATCTGGATTTCCTGCCTGTCTGAGGCAGGTTGTCACACAGGTCCTGAGCAGGCTTATTTCTGTCCCTTCCTCTTTCACCCCACACCAGGGAGCCTTGCATCCTCCCAGAGCAAAGGCAGAGCACCCTGTCCCCTGGCAAGGCAAGCAACAGCACCTCTCTTCAGGGCAAGAGGGAGGTGTTATCCTTTCTCTCCCCATGAGAAGAAGATAGGAATGACATCCACACACCCCTCAGGCGGAGCAGATACCCACTGAGTATCACCCTGCTCCCCACAGCAATGTCACTGTAACGAAGGGCCTCGTTTCACACAGACAGTGGCTTTGGAAACATTTAGTAATTAGTGCTGGAGACAGCAAAGAGCTTTGCAGGAAAGCTGAGAGCATTCCCCAAACTGCTCATTAAATCTCTGCTTCCTCGGAGCTGTGCAGCTGCCTGGCAGCTTCCCACGCAGGGCAGGGGCAGGCAAGGGTCTGAGCTGTGCCAGCACCCTGCCCACTCTTATACCCACACCCCAGCCACCATGCTCAGCCCTCTGCCTTCCAAGGAACTCTGTCCTTTTTGGGCTGAAGATGTCAAAATGGTCAGTGCATGGTGGCTGCACTATCCCTAGCTGTGCAAGGGCTGGGCTTTGCTCCTCTCCCCCGCAGGGGCCTTTGCGGTGGTGAAGACTGTTCCCAGATCCGGTGCCCCCGTGGCTTTGTGAACGAGGCAGGCATGTTTGCAGGGTGGCCTGGAGAATGTATGGGAAGATGTGATAAAAGTCATGCTTGCTTTTCTCCAGATGGCTCCACTGTTACACATGCTGCTGCTCTGTTTGGTCACTGTTTAATTTCTGGGTGCACAGAGAGAGGGGCTGGAGCACAAGAGGCCATTCGACTCTATGAAAAGATTTCTTACAAATATTCTTTAATTATCTGGGGAAATAAGTGATTGAAGCTGACCTACAGAAGTTACAGCTGTAGGATACTGCTGAAATGCCCATTCTTGAGACCAGCTGGGGGGATGTTATTGCCATTAGGACACTGTTTTAATTTACTTGGAGTGGGGCTGGTCCCACCTGGGAAGGAAGCAGCAAAGACAGGAATCTAATTATTGTCATCCAATACCTGCAGGGGGTTGGTGAGAAGGTGGAGTCAGAGCAAGAGGCAACAGTCACAATCACAGGGAGGGAAGTTCTGGTTAGAGAGAAAGCAAAATGTTCACCATGGAGATGGTAAGGCCCTGGAACCTGTGCCTGGGGAGGCAGGAGGATCTCTGTTCTGGGAGATGCTCATAACTCAGCTGGACCTGCCCTCAGCAACCTGCTCCAGCTTTGTAGGTTAGCCTGGCTGTGAGCAGGGCCTGCTTAAAGCTGCTCTGTGATTCTCTGATCCACATCATCCATGTCCAAGAGGTGTTTTCAAGATTAACCTGTGAGTTTACTGAGGCACCACATCACTGAGATTGCTACAGTGCTCATGCTAACAGGGTAATGTTGGGGTTAACCCCTGGGACTCCCTAAAACAAAGGCTTAAACCAGTCTTCGCCCCACAGGATCTCAGCCTCCATCACCTCCACAAGTCTCCCAGGCGGTTGCAGCTTAGGGCAGACCTGGATTTATTAACCAGGGGAAATCATGAGACTTTCAGGTAAGACATTTTTGTTCACCTCACAGGTAGGTTTGTCAGCCAGCATGTCTGCCATGAACCTTGAGCTGTAATAGAGGTTCATTTCCCCCTTGCCAAAGACAGGGAGATGACAGCAGAAAATCTCTGTGGTTGGGAGACTTTGCAGTTTTGTTTCTGCTACACAGATGAATATGAGAGACTGAAAGACAGGTGCTGCACAGTGCTGGACCCAGCTGCATATAAACATATATGGTTCCATCCATCTCCACATAATAAACACATTAAAAAGGGACGAGGTGTGTCTCTGTCTCCAAGGCTTTACTTGAGCCAAGCTGTGAGGTTTTTTTCCTTTTTACAACAAATGGAAGTAGAGCAGCAGGCTGATTTCAGGGGAGAGAAAAGAGTGGGAGGCAGAATATCACATCCTATTTCCTCTTTTAAACACTTGGCAAGGGAGCAAACTTTCCATTCCCATCTGGCACAAGCAGACTAAACACAGGTTCCTTTCTGATAGCCATCTGCACTCTTCTGCTACCTTTTCCCATCAGTCTTCTGAAGGCAAAACCCAAACCCGTGCACTATTTAAAGGTACTTGAACTTAGGGAGTGTAACCAAATGATTCCTTTTAGTTACCTTTTTTTCCAAGTCACCGAGAAACAAGTGCCAAGCCAAACAATAACCCCAGTTAATCAACAGGCTCGGGACATGAAAGCAACTCCATTTCCTATTTATGAATGCACAGATGTTGTTTATCTTGGATCTCACCTTGTTGGTCCCCCAGGATTAAATCACAGGCCTTTGGGTGGGATGTGAGTGATTGCTTTTTGATCAAAGCAGCCCACAGAAGGCTTGGCCTGCCCCACTGCTGTACTGTCCTCCTTCACATCTCCCTAACAATGGGTCTTTGCTGGCCTAAGGGATCCCTGCAAGAAGTGGGGTATATTGCGGCAGCTGGGAGCATTACCTTCAGAAACTCTCGCTGCTGCAGAGACAGGTTATCTCCATAAGGACCTGCACCAGGCACACCCTCAGGATGGTGAGGCTGATAGCTCTCGAGACACAGGCGCTAGCAAGGCTGGGTCAACCCAGGCACCGATAAGGGAGAGGAGCGTCCTTGCAGATGTGGATGTGGGTGCTTGACTCCTCTGCAGCTCTGTTTATCCACCCAGTCCCACCTTGTAAGTCCAGTGTGATTTTGGCCAGATCAGGGAACATCACATTTCAGGTGAAGTGCTGGTTTAGGTGGTGGTGCAGTAGCTGGTACTGCTATGAGAAAGACCATCCCTAGTCAGGCTGCCATCTCATCCCTTGCTTCCAGGTACTGTAGCTGAGACACAAGTTTTGACCTTGTCCAACGTGCTCCAGTGAAACTGTTGGCTCCATCTGTGAGCAGACTTTGGACTCTATGTGTCTCGCAGTGGTGAGAATCTGTGGTCCACAGCCAGGTGAGTAGCATGATTCCACCTCCATACAACCCAGGATGTTTTGAAGTTCCAGGGACATTTGCTACCTGATGCCAGCTCCAGAAACCTTGCTCAGTCCTGGAAAGAGTGGCTGCTAGTTCTCTTGACTGCTTATGTAACCTTTAATTTCAAGTGGAGAAGGCCATCCTTGTCCTTCCCCATGCCTGTCAAGCTGCTACAGAGCCTGATCAGCAGACCCTCCTGGCAGGGGTGGCTGTGCATCGTGGAGGTGTTGGCGATGCTCATACATGGGGTTTGCGGAGCATTTTGAGAGGCTGCTCGTGGGATGAGTGCCACTTCTTGTAGCATCGGTTGTGACTGCATTTGCAACCTGCTTCCTCGGCTGTCAAATGCTCTTTTATTTTGGGTGGGGGAAGGGAGCCATGGTGATAGCTTTCCATATTGCAGAGACACCCCAACTGCAAGACAAAGCTGGTGGTGGCTGAGGCTGTGTTTGGAAAGACACCTTCCCACCCACAAACCCTCTGGTGCTGTCTGTCTACTAAATGGGAGTCCCCTCTACAAAATCAGCACATAGGCTTTCTCCGTAGCTGCGGAACACTGCGGAGCAGTTCTGCATATGGTGTGACTCGTCTGTCCTGTACGCGAAGACAAATAGGTGCATGCACCCACCTAGGACCAGGCTGCAGCTGCTTCCCAGAGAGGCAATGGCGTGGAGATGCTGCAAGGCTGTGCTTTCCCGGCAGAGAGCGTATCCCGCACATGCCAGTGAGCACAGACAACCTCCCACGTGAAGAGGAGGAGGAGAAGGAGGAGGAAGAAAGCCATAGATCCAGACCTCTGTAGCCAGCAGCTTTTCCTGCTCACCGGGGCTGCAGACGCAGCTTCAGTGTGCCTGACACCAGTCCAGAATGACTCAAAGATCTGGGCAAGCATCAGCTTGTGCCACTGGTGCAGCTCTGGAGGCATTTTTCCCCTAACATGCTTTCTGCAGGAGTTTCAATGCCCAAGTTTCAGTGGCAGGTAGGGGGGCTGCCCCCACCTATGGGCACAGGGTGGGACAGAGACCACTATGTGTCCTGGGTTCCTTCAGCAGCTAGGAGCAGTTATCTGGAGCAGGGCAAAGGGGGGGGGGGGGTTCCCCTGGTGCAAATGCACTGAGGTTGGTAGAGGTAGGTGAGCCGAGAATTTGTCTCTTTAGTGGTATGACTGAGCTGGCTGATTATATTTTTTCAACAGTAGTGACAGATTTAAGATAAAGACTGTCTCTTCCCCTGCAAGCTGACCAGGTGATGCAGCTGCCAGAGGACAGCAGCCATTGGGCTGCTTCCTGCATTAGGAAGTACCCAGAGCTGTGTAAAACTAACTGCAGTGACCCTTGCTGAAGGGCCTTGGTGGAAGAGGGGGTTATGTGGTAAGGACTGTGTCCCACCCCCACATCTGTAACATGGGATATGAGGAGCTGGGGCCAGGGTCCTTTCCCTGATGCTTTGGGAATGACAGGAGTAGCAGTGGGTGAGGGGAGGGAAGAATCATCCCATTATATCATTATTCTGAGCAGTGGGTCATGAAGCAGGGAGTGAAATGCATAACAAGGAGCAGGAATCTTCATCCCCACTGGGGCCAGGTTGCAGTCTTTGGAAAGGGAAGGAAGAGCTGTTGCTGAATAGGTGCAGGACTGCAGAACTGAGCTACTTTAGCTATTCATTCCTTGAGTCCCCAAAGAAGCAATTACTGTACTGATCCCCACCTTAGCAAGCACTTGGGGCAAAAGGCAAAAGGATAACTAGTCTCTGCTCTTAAGTAGGAAGCTGAGGATTTTATGGGATTACTTCTTGCTCCTTGACAGATATAGGTCTTTTTAGGTCAGAGTTAAGGTCAGTGCTGAGCATCATGGTTTGATTTAATAGGCTCCAGTAAGAACTTTTCATCAAGACCAGGATGGGACAGGCTTATGATCAGAGAGGGCTCGCTGGCTCTTGCACATGTGTGCACATGCAGAGTAGGGAGAAAAGCATCGCCAAGATCCATGCAGTCACAGTCCCTCTCTCCTGAGTGCCTCGTTCTACTCCCTGAGCCCCTCGTTCTGCTCCCTGAGCCCAGACCATGAACCCAGATGAGCTGGATGCCTGCAAGAAGACAGACCTCACAGTGCATCCTGGTTCAGGTGTCCTCTTCCCCCTCATCTACTCTGTGGCCATAGCTCTTCCTAGTCTGCCTTTCACAAGCTTTTATCCAAAAATCAGTGGGGTTTGGGGCTCCATCCTGGGTAGGCAACTATCTTCCTAACTTCATTAAACTTTCAGTACTGACTTTGTCTCCTAAGTCCTTTCAACTCTTCTTAACAAAGCTACCCTCACTGTGGAAACTCCTGGAGTCTGCCTTGCACCCATCCAGCCACCCCCATGATTTGTAGTGGTGATGCGGTTATTTACCTGTGCTTATGGCAGCCAAAGCTAGAGCATTGGCTCAGTTTTATCAGGACAGATGTGCCTGACATTGATAATTTTAGTCCTCTTTCCGTGCAAAAATAGTATTACTGGTGTAAAAGCTGCTTTGTGCTATTATAGCAGCAGCCACAGCAGAGAGCCACATTGCTTTAATTACAGCACCAGAGCCAAATAAGTACAACAGCAGAGATGAGATCCTCCAGAAGCAATAAATTTCCCCAGTCAGATCCTGTGTTTTGGTGCCTTCCCGATGCTTGGATTTACATGTTGCCCCTCTCCCTCTTAGGCAGGGGACTTGACTCTGTTTCTCAAACCGTACTGTCTCTTTGGTGCTAGCATGTGACCTGCCAGAAAGTAAGAAGGGCTGGTGTTGCCTCTAGGGTCAACTCTTCTCAGGGAACTACTCATCTAACCAACCAGATTTAAAAAAGGGAAATAAATACCAGCGGGACACCCTGTTAAGAAAAATAAACTTGCTAATAAATAAAACCCTAGTGTAATGAAAAGGTGAAATGCAGTGATTCAGAAAAGGATTCAATTTTTAAAATGAAAATATTTTCCATAGACCAATTCCAGCCAAAATGCATTTCACTTCTCCTGACAGAATATAAATATTAACCCAGACACTCTTTGTTCTTAATATGCCCTTTTGTATTGGCACGATCGGGAGCTGTGCAGAGAGCTCACATCTCCTGCTGGCTTCCTTGCCCTGATGAGTCCTTGGTGTATCTCCAGAGGAGGCCAGCAATGATGCCTTCTCCTCCTCTGAGCATGGGAATCTGCTGCTCATCCATACTGTTACAAAGCAGATCTCCTGCGAGTGCTCTCAGGGTTCAGCAGGATGCAGATGATACCCCCTTTTGCAGGAAACTGAAGGAGGTGCTAGTGGGACAGGTAAGCCATGTGAGGTCCCCATCAAACCCCCACACCTAGGATTTTTGATCCCAATTCTCTGCTGCTCAGTGGACTTCACCTTATTGCAAAATGTCTGTGAAACTCTGCCCTTCTAGTGGGAGCAGTGGGCAAGTGAGAGGAACAGGGAAGATTAAAGGTGATGCTGTTTCAGACTTTCAGCTGTGGGCTCCAAGAAAGAAACCTCCCCAAGCAATTGTTAGTTTTTAATGTCACAGAAAGCAAGGGCATGGACTGATTTATACCCCCTTCCTCTGCCCTTTCCCCCATCCTCCATGATTTTTATGCCGTGTTCACACAGAAAGTCATGGTAGAGCTTTGTGGGCATTGGCTTTCCATTTGTCCCCATCACAGAGACCAGCCTCGAGTGACAGACATGCCTGGGAAGCTTGTAGGCTATGTGGGGGCACGTCCAGGACCAGGTGTTGGTTGAAACGCTGACCAGGATGGACATGGGGCCAACAACCTCTGCTATCTTTAGCAACGGAAAAGAAAAGCAAGGAAAACCATGGAGTAAACAGTCATCATATTATAGGTTTCTTAAGCCAGAGATGTGACTGTGTCTTCCATCCTCTCCTCCCCTCCATTGCTGCCCCCTCTGCTTTTCTTCTGGTTATCTACAGCATCTGTCACTTCTTGAGCAAAGGCCCCAATTCAGCAAAGCCCTTAAGCACAAACTTAATTATCAGGACAAGCTTAAGGGCTTTGCTGAATTGGGCATGCAGAGCTGGATGGAAACTTGCTGAGCCACCATGGGCCAGCCTCACCAGAGGGCTGTGGGCTCAGCTTCACCATGGCCCCTTCCTTCCTGGGGGTCAGTGTAAAATAAAACCAGAGGCAGCACTGCAAAAGCAGATCCAATTCCCAGCACCTTAGCAGCCCACCTGGGTCCATAAGATCAAACCCTTCTGCTTCACCAGCCATATCCATCCTTCTTGCTTCTTCACATGGGGTACAAACCCCATTTTTCCTCTCTGGTCCCCAAAGAGACTCATGACCCCGCATGTGGGGCAGGGCAGCTGTGCCTCAAGTGGCTTTTTCTTCTCAAGCACCATCTCGAAGTCACTGTGAAATGCGATGCTATGTGGAAAGTGGCTGGAAAGTATGACACCGTGAGAGCCTATTTTTTTCCAAGGAAATAAATAGACCCTGCACCACAAGCACAGAGAGGAGAAGGTTCATGCTGGGTCAGGCACAGGTAGGGCCATGCAGGGACAGTCTGGAGTTTGTTTGACTGGTAGTCACTACCTTTTAGGAAACTGTTGCTGGGCAGAGGCATATGTGACAGACTCTGGTGATGCTCCTAAGATGGCAGGCTGTGGGTGCAGCAGTTTCGACCTGTCCCTAGCATCCCTAGCCATGCAAACTATTTATAAGGGAACCATGAAACAGGAGGGAGCAAAGGAAGTTACTGCATGCTGCACAACAGTTCACATGTGTGCAGGTACCAGGAATCAGGAGGAGATTGACCACCACCACTGCCTTCTTGGCTGAGGATGGGGTCTTTAATGTCCTGGGTGCTGGTGGGGGTGTCAAGAAAGCTGGAGCTTGAGGCTTAGCTCTGACATGGTTGCGGCGATGGCCTGGATTCAACTATTTCAAAGGGCACCGGCCGGTCAAATCAAGCACCAAATTTAAATTTGTTAAAATAACTTTTTGCAAAACATTAGGATCGAGAGAAATGTTTCCATGGTTTTGTTTTTAAATTCCGAGTGGGAAGAGTTTATTTTTTCACTAGGAAACTTTCCCTGTAGGATTCTTGATGCTGGCTGGGAGACAAGAGCCAGAGAGCTCCACTCCCGAATGGAGGTGACCCCAGGGGTGACCCTGTGCTGGTCACGATGCCTCATGCAGCCTTATTTACCCCCCTTGGCAAAAGGGAGGTGGCAATATGCACGTCTGTAGAGTGTCTGGAATGCCAACAGTGCTGCAGGGATGCTCAGCCCCATGGCTGTGGTGAGGTTAGGTCTAGCAGCCGTTGCATCTAAATCAGGATGAGGACTATGGTTATATTTGCATGACTGAAGGTAAATGCAGTGAAAACTCTAACATTGCAAGCAGGTTAAAGGAAAATCTGGGGTAATGACCCCTCAGTAGTTTTATTTCTCCTTGGCTCTGGTTATGTACAAGTGCATTCTGTGGGGATAGTGATGGTCTGTTCTTCACTGGCATGCTGCTCCTGATAGATCGCTGCTGATCCATAGCATACAAGTGAACTGTTATCTCTTGTTTGTCTTCTGTTGGTTTATACTGTCCTGAAAAACAAAATATTATAGAGATTTATAAAATTAACTGGAAAAAAAAAAAAAAAGAAGCCATGAGGGCTCATCTGGTTTCAATCAGCTCAGTGCCCTAGAAATCAGTTTACCCCAGCTGAGAGTCCAAGCGCTGGCTGAATCTGCCCCCCGGTGACCAGGTAGTCCCAAGTGTTTAATGCAAAAATATGCAGCAGTGAAAGAGGCATCTGGGGAGCATGTGAGATGGGGAAAAAAGTAGAAATAAGGGCAGGCTGGCCTCCATTTACTAGAACTGGATGAAAACAAAAGGCAAAAAAAAAAATGGCACTTTGAAGTGCTTGCATCTTGCTCCCATCACTGGAGCAGAGGAAGGGTAGAGTGGTTCATTCTCATTTGCAATTAAATACTTTGATCTAATTCCATTTTATTCTCTCCTCTTGTGTCCTGCTTCATGGCTGTGAAGCCACAGATGGCAGGAAACTTGTCTTGCTTTGCTTCCTGAGAGGAGTGAGAATTTGGCCTTTTAGCATCTGGGGCATAATGAAAACGTATTGCTTGGACACACAGATTTCTAAGGCAGTGGCTTAGCAGCTCAAGGGTTAACAGGATTCCATCATTTTCAGCCCAGATACTGATATAGAGGCTTATCTACAAGGGAAAGCTTGCTCTGATTAAGGGAGGAGCTGAAGATGAGGGTACACAGTACCTCTTGCTCCACCCTTGTAGCCCCAGCTTTTCATACCTAGCTGGGGCAAGTGACGACAAAAGGAGGCACAGCTATTACAGGACAACTCCCCTGCATGGACAACACCTCCCCAGGCTTATATAACATCCCCAGTCCCTGGGATACCTGAATGCCTTCACAAAGACTTCCCCCAGGGGAAGGGCCAAAGGTGTAGCTCCCAGTACACATCTCACCCAAGAAATACTACACTTGAGGTGGGGGGTGTTAAGCCTCAAGTGATCCAGCAAAGCACAGTTGATGGAAATCACGGGAGGTGTGCCTTTACTTTCAAAAGGACTATTGACACACTTATGGTTAATCACACAAATAAATCTTGCGGTGGCTTAACGCCAAAGTGAGCAGTAAAAGCACCGATCCCCAGGCCTCCCGATGGGAATTGGCCAGAGCCAGGGTTGATGTTCTCACCAAGTTGCTGGGAAGTAAGCTGCGCCTTCAGCACATAAGAATCTTAGGGATTTTTTAGTTCTTGTTGGTTTTAGTGTTTTGTGTTTTTTTCTTTATTCTTCTTTTTTTTTTCTTCTCCTTCCTCCCCCTCCCCCACAAAAGCTGTTCTCTAGGCAGAACCTCAAAACTATATCCCTGTGCCAGCTGGGATGGCAAGGCAGGTGTCCAGAGTTGATCTGAGCTGCTTTTTCTCAGTGGTGGCTGCAGGAGCTGTGGAGGGTGGATAGAGGGGAAGGTGAGCCCCTGTTCTGTCCCTAGGTGTCCTTTGGGGGGTTGGGTGTATCCAGAATTAAGTATTTAAAGGAATATGCTTTCCAAGGAGGGGAAAACCTGCAGAGTGTAGGAGGGTGTTTAGAGAGACAACTTGGTGTGCCTGGTGCAAAAGGGACTCAGTAGGGCATATGGGGGTTTCATAGGCTTTTTATTTTGTACAGACAAGACCAGGAAATCCATAGCAAGTCTGAGGGAGACAGGCAGGCTTGTTTCTGATGAAAACCATCCCAGGGAATTCAGCTATGGCTCCATCTCACATCCCGCATTTCAGCTGGTCATAGTGGGAGATGAGGGTACTTGAGGCAGGCTGTAAAGCTCATTTTAAGAGACCTCACAATATGGATCAACACTGCCTGAAACAACACCCTGCTTCTCTTCTTCTCCCAGAGTGGTCTCCCAGTCCCTGCACGTACCCTCAGGCACTGACTTAGGCCATTTGGCTCAAAAAAAGTATTTTCAAAGTCAAGCCTTTGTCTTCTTCTAGGGCAGAAATTAGCAAAACTAGTAAGAACAAGCACATGTGTCCTGGGGTATGCAGCAGGGAGAGAGGGTCCCAGGGGCAAGGTCAGTGGAATGCAGGGGAGCCATTTCCTCAACACTTTGAAAACTTGGCTGTCTTCTTACTCCTCTCCCCGGTTCCAAACTTCATTGTCAGGAGGCTTGGAAGGGGCAAGAGGACTGTGTGGACAGAGTCCACTCTGCTGCCGCCCTCTCGTTAAGCTTGTGGAAGGTTACTGGTGGCCCTTTGTAGCAAGCTCACCTGCACCCACCCAAATTTCCACACGTCTGCAGGGGCTAGATCAGCCTCTTGTGATTCATTTTAATCTGGCACAAAGCAGCAGCTTGCTGAAGCCTGATGTAAAACTCCCACATACGCTCCCATTATATAATATGAATCTAAGAAGATTAAATTACCCAGTCTGCAGAAACACATGCACATATGTATGTACACATGTATATACAGTCTGAGGGTTGTCTGAGTGGAGCTGAGGGCAAAGCTTCCCTTCAGAAACACTGAACTTGGCTGTTAGCACTTCCACACTGGGGCAAATAATGTGTATGTGCCTGTGCTTGGACACATATATGAAGCAGCTGTACGCTCGGTGTTTCAAAGTGCAGCATGGTAACAAGCAAGGAAAGTTTGTAGTTGTGTGGTTGCTCATCCGCCTTGCTGGCAAAGTCAGAGGTGAGGAGAAGCATAGACCAACAGGTGGAACAAACTCAATACCTGCATTAAACTTTACTTGCCAGTGTATGGCAGATACCGCTCACTGGGTGAGAAAAGAAGAGAGAGCTGTCCCCAAAACCACGGAGCACCTCTCAGCAGCCTCGGTGGGCCTCGCCCGTCCCGTGGCTATGAGCAGAGTCCAGCAGGAGCCTGCCCCGGGGCACGGCGCAGTCCTTAGGAGGCTGCGCGAGCACCATCGGCAGATCGATGGGAGGACCTCAGCTGGGTTTACGGGTGCTCCAGCCTTTCACCCAAAGATGCGTTTTGTCTTCCAGAAGTTCCATGTCAGGAGGGGAAGGCAGCAGATGTGCTTCACCTACACCTGCCCACGGTGCCTGAGTAGCAAATGGACTTGCCTGCTTCTCCTGCACCTTCCCGTTATTGATTCATACTGTTTTGCTAAATACAGCTTGCCTCGTGAGTCTTCTCACTCCGCTTTTACTCCAGCCTGATGTGTTGGGCACAGAAGGTGCTCAGAGGAGCAGCGCTGAGCGGCCGGTGCCTCTGCCCCTTCCCCGGGCCACGAGCATGTGCCGGAGCCCTCCCCGGCAGCGGCACCGGCACCGGCACGGGTCTCAGCCCCCAGCCTGCCCCAGGCCTCCCCGCGCCGCGATGGGGCTTTCTACTCCTCCCGCAGATGAAACGCAGCCCCGGCACGGGCCATGCTCGAGGTGAGGCATCCCCGCGGCAGCTGGCGGCGGGTCCGGGCGGCAGCCTCGGCCCGCACAGCCGGGGGACAAAACAGTGAACTCTCCTCGCCGCACCAGGAACGGCCGAGCCGAACCGGGCCCGCCACCGTCTCCCGCTCGCGAGACCGGGCGAGCACGAGGACACGCGCACACCCCCCCCCCCCCCCAAGGCGGCGCGCGACTAAGCCATTCATGAAAATGTTGACGCTAAGCGGGGGGGGGGGCGGGAGGACGGGTCGGGCCCCGCCTCCCGGGGCCATTTAAGGCGGCGCGGCGGCAGTCGCCGGGCTCAGACGGGAGGCGGCAGCAGCAGCAGCAGCGGCAGCAGCGGCAGCAGCGGCGGCGGCGGCGTGATCGGGCAGTTCTTGGCCAGGGCAGCGCCTCGCATCGGTTCGTCCCGTAGCATCCACCGGTACCGCTCAGCCGCTCTGCTCGCGGGGTAGCGCCGTGTGCCTCGGTGCCCCTCCCGCCATCCCCCCTCACCCCCGAGGGCGCGGGGCAGCCTCTGCCGGGACTTCATGTCTGTGCTGTGTCCCCTGCCCTGGTGAGTGGGCGCTTCTCGCGGGGGAGGTGAGGGAGGAGGAGGCTCTACCCCAGAGGGCTGCTGCCGTTGCCGTGGGGGGCTTGAAACGGAGCCCCCGCGTGTCCGCCGAGACTTCATCCGGTGTGTCGTCCCCCCCCCCCGCCGCGGCGGCGTGTGCCGTGGGAGGAGGCGATGCAGTGGGGTGGCGTGAAGCCCCAAGACTTTTTTTTTTTTTCCCCGAAAGCGGGGAAAAAAGGCGGGTAGCAGCGGTTCGCAAGCCGGGTGGTGCGAGCCCAGCGATAGCGGGATGAACCGCAACAGAGGAGCTGCGAACTGTGGGAATTCGCTTTCTCGAGCTGGAAATGGCATTAAGGCCGTAGAAAGCAGAGCTGGAATTGGTGTCGTGCGCTCCGCTGGTGTGTAAATCCCAGAACTTGTAAAGTAAGTCAGCAGGAGCTGAAGTACACCCACTTAAAAAAAAAAAAAAAAAAAAGACAAAAAAAGGGCAACAAAAAGCTGGGTGCTTGCACTTATTTACTGTGTTTTTATACTTTCTCCCCTTAGGGGGCAGAGCTGGAGGAAGCGGAGTTACAAATGAAGTGCTGCTGTTAAAGCATCCCGAGGTGTTCTTGAGCTGTGTACGCTCTTGGGGAGAAAGTCAGGGAGCTGCTCACGGGCTGGGGGATGTAGCGCCTGTTTACGAAGTACTGAGCTTTTCCTGCCTCTTTTTAAGGAGGGGTGCCAGGAAGGAAGGGACCAGAAATAGACTGACAGCTTCTCATGCTTGCTTTTCCTTCCCTGATGCTGCTTACATCTTGTTCAGCTCTACTGGAGCCCCTTGGATCATTTGAATGCTGTCTTTTGTTTCTAGCTCTGATTATCTGAGGTCAGCTGAAATGACTGAAGTGATGATGAACACCCCAGCTATGGATGAAATTGGGCTAAGCCCCCGCAAGGATGGCCTGTCATATCAGGTGAGTGCTCTGGCTGCTCAGGCTGTAATCCCCTACAGAATTGCCTAGGCTGGACTGCAAGCTTGGTCTAATGTACCTTTCCATAGCCTGACCTAATAGCAGGTCTTGCTGTAGTGAGAGCCAGTCAACAGACTGGAATGCTTGTTTGGCAGGAGCTGGTTGTCTAAAATATTATTCACTATCAGACTGGATTGGCAAAGGACTTGGCTGTTTGTGAAGCGATTGAGCCTCTGCTCGTTCAGCATTCATGAGAGTTCAGTGGGAGATGGGAACATCAGTTAAAGAAGGGGCTCACATCACCCACTGGACTGAGAGGACTCTTGAGATCTCTTTGTAACATTGCATACAAATGATCTGCCTAGAGCAGAAGGGAGTTGTTTATATGGCACATGAATATTTTTTGTTCTGTTTATTGGTTTTCCTGCCTGATGGGTGTGTTTGGGTAGGTTAACAAGTCTTATAAAAGATACAGTGAGGCCAGAGGCAGCCTAAATGAGCCTTGAAATATCACTGGAGTTACCATACCTAAAGGCATGAGCTAAAATCATTCATTCAATGTGATTAGCTGTTAACCTTTTGATCAATGACTGGGTTTAGAGACTAGTTTGAGCCTTAATCCTTTAGTCTCGATATCCCGTTCATTTCCTAGGTTATAGTTAATCAAAGGGTGAGTTGTGCATTCTAGCCTATGAGATCCATGTTTTCCTGCTCTTCCAGGAGACTTCTTGAGATTGAATGCAGGTGCTGAGTTCATCAGTAGCATCTGGTCTGTGCATTGTGTGACTCTTACTGGCAGATCCCAATGCAGGGTTCTTCCTTTGAGATGTTACACAACCTGCACAGAAGCAGTTGCTCCAAGTATGCATTCAAATGAGGTGTGCTGTTGTACACTTGCATATTTACATTTGAAAAAAGATCTCCAAGGCAGCAATAGTGCACTGAAGCATGAAATAATCTGAACTTTGGGCCATGGCTGAGGCCTCCAGCAGAAGACAAAGCCATGGGGAGGAAAAGAGAATGCATTGCTTTTATTTTTGGTCAGAATTCTGGTTCTGGGTAGTGCAAGTTGTTTGGTTTCTTGCCTGTGAGTGGAAATAGCTGTGTTATGTTTAAGTGCTTGATTTTACTACAGGACTTCTCTTTCCTCACCTATTAAGGATCTGTACAACAAGGGATGGTGGTTAAACCTGAAGCAATCAAACTAGCCTGCATGGGATGTTCACTTTATGGGTCACCATGAAGAGGCTTAACCCAGTCAGGTCAAATGCCTATCTAAATTTTCCAGTGAGAGGCAGAATCTAGGTGTCCCACTTGTTCTAATGATTGCTTCAGCAAGGTTTTTCACCAAGTGCTAATGCTCTTGTTAAGCCCAAGTCTCTGCTTGGGCCAACTGGGTAACAAGGCTGTTCAGTTTTGAGTGGATCATCTGAACCTGAAGGTGTCTGAGTCATAAATGCTGACGACTCATATCTGTGCAGGGCTTTTGTATCTTGAATCTCTTCTCTGTAACTATCTAGTCATAGATGACTTTTTCCAAATACCTGCAAGAGCTATGAAGGGCCTGCTGCTGCTTCACCTTGATGAAAGGCAAACTGATGGCAGCAAGGGTTGAGGTGTTGAAACAGAAGATTCTGATGGGGTACTAGCAGCATGTGGACTGTGTATGAGGGCTGCCTCTGTCATGGTTTAGGGTCAGGCTGGCCCCTTAGACCTGTAACAGATGTTCTCTGTTAACCCCTCTCCCTCCCCAAAGGGGAAGAGAAAAGGAACAAGGGAGAGAGACTTAGTGATTAGAAAGGGAAACCAGTACATCTCTAATGGAAATAATAACAAAAATGGAATATGTACAGATATATACAGAACCGGTATTGAATCCAACCTCCCTGATGGTAATTACATCACTGTCACGGATGCTGTGGAGCAGGCAGTGGGGGAGTCCCAGACTGGGCCCCGCAGCAGATGGGAGCTGTGTACAGGAGCTGGACTCTGGTACCGGATTCAGGAACACACCGATGGGGATTGAAGGCAGAACAGAGTCCTCCTTGGATGCTCCAAGGAAGGAATTGAAAGAGGAACTGAGCTGGGCAAAGCAGCCCAAGAGGGGAGAAGAGCCTGGGAGCCCCCAGAGGGAGAGAGCTATACACCCTCCAGATCCCGCAGTTTTATACTGAATATGATGTATATGGGCTGGAATCTCTCGTTGGGCAGTTTGGGGTCACCTGCCCTGTCTGCTCCTCTCTGCAGGTGCGGCCTTTCACTTGCCTGCACCCCCCAATGTGGTACACAAGACCCAGCAGGGGCCTTGGTCTGCATGCCAATCCTTGGTAGTAACTCTAAATTAACACGGGGTGTTATCACTGCTAGAAGCAGACACTGTGAAACAGGCTGCTGACTTCAGACAGTGCAGTTAGAAGAACTGAACTGAAAAGTAAAATCTCTGAACAGAACCAGCTCTCTTCTCACTCAAACCAGGACAGCCTCTAAACTGGGTTTATTGTAAAGAGGATTGAGAGCAGGCTCCAGCCTTCCTACTCCGTCTGCTAGGCTGAGAATATTGCTGTGTAAATTGAGGTAAGTTGAAAGCATCTTTAAAGGGTTGAAAACTCAAGTTAGAATAGCAAGGACAAGTCTGATGCAGATCTCGCCATAAACTCTTTGCTCTACCTTAGACTTTAGCACTTTGTGCTTCATCTTACTGATGGAGAGTTTGGTACATGGAAAATAGTATGCAAGTCTGAGACCTGTAGTGCAATAGCTTAAAACCAGACATGGCTAGGGGAGCATGACTGCTCCTATACTGAGGCTTGTTGTGTTAAGCTGCAACATCTTCCTCTGCTCATCTGTAGAGTTGGGCAATAACGATGCGAGTGTTCCAGCCCTTGGCTGGCTGAGAGGCAAAAACAAGTGAAGCCACAACTGGAAGAGGTAGGCTTTTAGTTACAGAAGCTTTTCTTGTTCTAGTAGTAGAACTTTGATTTACTTTACTGTGGATGACCTCAAACCGAAGTTCACAATATCTCCCTTCAGGTTGTGTAGAGCTGGGACTGCCTGGGAGCTGGTCCATGGGATGCTAGCTGGGAGCCTGGGGGCTGCTACTGCCACTGTACGCAGAGATGAAACTCTGGACCAGAGGAGATGATGTACAGCATCTTTGCTGGAACTGTAAAGCACACCAGTATCTGCTGCAGACAGGCTTGGCCTACTAATAGTACTACTTCCAAGTATTTTTGCCTTTATTACTTGGAAGTAAACTGAGGAAGTAAATAAACACATACTCTGAGTATACACTTGAGCAATCTGATTCCTCTGTCCTGTGGAGTTCATTGAACTTTAGGGCTTCTGTCTATATTGCTGGTTATGGAGGAAACTTGGCTTGTCGACTTCCCTTCTGCCACCCCCACACCTTTGCCTTTTCTCATGCTCTGGACTGTCTAGACATCAGTGGAAGGTGTGCACACCCATGGTGAAGCTTACTGGCCTTTGGTGGGTTGGCCATCACTGCTCTATAAGCAATGGTATGAAAACTCAGACTGCGGAAGTCATATTGGTGGTAACTGAGTCGCCTGTGTAATCTTAGTAATTTGTGTAGCTTCACTTGCTAAATGTGCTTTCTCAGCATAGAAATGCCTTTTCCTAGGTAATAGGCAAAATGCTTATAAGCTAGTGTGTTAATTTCAAAACCTTTTAATGTAAAGCAGCTGTTATTACTGTATTTGTAACATAAAGCTGCTTTGAGTCCCCTGAGTGTGGTTCAGCCAACACATTTAAAGGGCCTGAGCAGAAGTGAATGGTGAAATGGGGGCATGAGTCTCATAACAGGGTAGCAGAGAAAACAGAAGATGCAGCTGAAGAGATGATGTCATGCTGGGTCTTGTGCCTGCAGTGAAGAGCTATTTCTGGATCTTTAATGTCCCATAATTCCCATGGGACTTGCTAAACAAAAAAACTCATTGAAATGCAGCTGATGGCTCAAGATGCCCTGCTATAGACAGATGTACCTATGGAGGGCTTCATGAGCTTCCTGCCTGGCAATCTCTGGCAGGCTGGGCCCTTTTCACTGCCAGTTGGTGTTCATGTACTGTTTGCTATTTTCCAGCCCCTAGATATACCTGTTCTCTGGAAAGCCTCATCAGTGCTGCCAGCTTGTCCTCTTGTGCCATCTCACAGCGGCACGAATGATGCTACTGAAACCAAGGCTGAATTAATCATTTTGTGGAGCTGTTGTCAGTGCTTTGACTGGAATTCTGTCTTGCTTCTTGGAAGCTGAGCAGTGTCTGAGCACAACTGAAAACACTCTGATGCCTCAAGTGTTTATTTTAAGCAAATGCAGTGTCCTGAGTTGAGTGTGCTACTTTGCTGCTGGCTAGCTGGTCCTGTAGGACCTTAGGCTTCCTTTTAGGAGATTGACATGCAAAGGCTGAGCTTGCCTCATGCCATCATCTGGGGTTTGGTTGTCATGGGGAGCTTGAGCTCTTTAAGTGGTGATCACATCATGCTGGGATCTGTCTAGGTTAATCACAGTCACAGCTAGTTGTGAATCATGTCAGACTGGCTGAATCCAGGTAAATAGGCTTAGTGTTCCATCCAGTGTCTATGGCAAAAGCTTGGGTCATCTGTTTTGTTGGGGAAATCGTTTTTGGTGGATGGAACACACCAGCACCAGTGAAGCAATGGCTTTCCTGAGGAGCTGTGGTACTTAGTACTGAGGGGTTTGAGCTGCATCCACTGCACCCCTCCAACATATTACCAACATATTACTGAGTCAGGGTTTGATAGCAAAAGGTAGAAATTGAGCTTCCTCTGTAATTACTTGTAAGGTGTTTAATGTGTTGCAGCCTTAGGTTGTGCAGAAGTCCTATGTTAGAGCTGGTGTTTGCTACTGTGGAAGGTGTTGAGGCCTGGCTTCAAAATGGTGCCAATAGCAAGTGAGTTTAAGGTAATGTATTCATGCAGCAAATCTAGGCAAGGTTAGTAGGCTGAGTCAATGTATATTCCAGGGTCTGGGACCTTAAATGAAGGCAGATGCAGGACATGATATAAACAGAGCAAAAATTGTGTTTGCAGCTATGCTATGCAAAAAAGTGTTCCACTGAAATGCAAACTGAAGACAGCAGCTAATCAGGACATCTCAGTGCATGTTTTTTCCCTCCCAATGTGATGCCTTGATAAGCTGATAGAAAATTGTTCTGATGTATGAAGTTTCTCTGCCACTGTCCCTCAAGATAGGGCAATCTGTCTGTGGTGGGGGAGTTGTCGTCATTCATAAGCCTGAGTCACAGGCTGCTGTGTGCTTGCTAGATGGAGCTCAGTTTTGAGTCATGACTACTGTGTGAATAAATGTATTAACACTGCTGCTTACAGCTGGAAAATTCCAAAGAGGAGACAGATGATTTAAATATTTCCTCAAATGAGCTTGCCATGCTTCTCAATGGCAGTAAAGTTTTATTTTAAGAACTTAAATGCTGATTTGGGATTTGGAATATTGGCTTGGTACTGCTGAAGGCACAAATCTTACTTGTTTAGTACTGGAAGGATGAGTGATATGTGTACATCAGGGATGTATCCTGTACCTGAAGTGGTATGCCTCTCTGTACAGACTTTGCAGTCTTGTTTAGCATTACCACAATGAAGCTTCCCCCGAAACAAACTTAATTTGGAAAGATCTCATTGCCTTAGCCTCCCTGTAATAGAATTGAAATCGTTTTCAGCCCTATGCTGGGGAGACGAGCATTTTAACTATGGGTGTTGGTATGGGGTACACATGTGGAAGTTGGTTTGAATTTACAAGTGTCACTTGGATTATGGTAGTGCTGAGTTAATCCTCTTGTCTGACATATCTCCTGCTTTTGGTGTTTCTCCATCCCTGTGAATGCTGAGAGGGTATGAGCCTCCCCAGGGCAATGAACTTTCCATTCTTGTTGCCAGGACTTAATTCAAAGATGGTAGAGCTTGATCATCTGAAGCAGGCAAACATGACCTTACTAAAATAATTTCAAGCTTTTGTCTCAATTTCTGCTTTTCACTGCCCTTTCCAGCTGCAAGGGCAAGGGTTTGGTCAATTTCTGTGTGATCTGGATCAGTCCAGGAGAGCAGCTCTCAAAATAGTCTGGAGAAGCCTGTGAAAACCAGTCTTGCTGCAAGCAAATGGTTGTGTTGAATAGTGTAAGAAGCAGTAGACATGTTCTCTCTGAACTCTGTGTCAGGTGCCTCTTCATAGGCCAGGAGTTGGGGTTCAGCTACAAAAGGGGAATACTCTGTGGAAGTAGTTGCAGCCTCTTGGGCTGTATCATGCAAGTGACGAAGAGAAAGATACCTTTGAACTGCTGCTAAATTTACTTCTAGGTAGCCTTCACCATCAGGTGGTGGTTGTCAGTTGTCTGCCATCGAGTGACAGGATCAGCCAGAAGTAGGCATCTGTTTCAGCTGTGTGCATGGTGTCTCCCTTGGATAAATGAGGGGCAGGAGTTAATCCATTACTGCTGTGCTCTTTGGGTGGTAGGGAGATCCAGGGGCTTCTTCCCACATACCTGATCTGAGTAATGTGAGCAAAAAGGCTTGTAAGCAGGTTTTGCTGGGCAAGCTGTCCTGAGTGCTGTGCAAAAGGGTGTAGAGCTCATGGGTCAGTTGAGCAGCTGCATTCCCAGTGGGGACCCTGCTGCAAATTTTTAAAGAGTTGTTTTCTCTTCCCATTGTCTAACTCTGGAGTAGGACCAGATTAAAGCATAAGGGACCAACAAATGCAGCACGGCACTGCTGGTATGGGACAGCAGAAAGCTGGTGGTTGCCTGTATTTTTTAATAAAGAATCTGGCAATGCAGCTTATTTTGTAGTGGGGGGGGGGGGGGGGGCAGTTGGGGTAACTTTTCCATTTGGCTTCCCCTTATGTGTAAACAGTCTTAATCTGAAACCCTTCAGTCCCTGTACTGGCCTGCTGTGTCACCCTGCTTGTCACATGCAAGGAAATGGGCCTTTGTGTATTTTTTTCCATTGACTGTCCACACCCCTTGAAAGAGCAGTTGCAACATCTTGCTTCATGCTGCCTTGACGATTAAAAAGCATGACTTAGTGGAAAAAATACTGACCTTCTTGGGTTTGGCCTCTCCTGCAGCTGTTTTGAGATAAGATTGTGTTAGGATTTTTTATTAAAAAGCTGCACACCGTGTTTTGAGGATATTTGTTTGTAAGGAAATGACTACTACTTAGTTTCTGGGAAAAAAATCTGGCAGGCTATTTTCAAAGAAATTGCTCCAATTTGACCTAATGTGCTTAAAATGATAGCAGCCAAAGGTTAGCTTAATTATTATACTGCTATTTTTCTTGCACAGGAGGCTATTTTCATGACATTATCAGCTTATGTAACCTCTTGAACTACACTACTTTTTCCATTGCAACCTTCTAAACCATGTAATGTCAAGGGTGGTTTTTTCCTATCCTGAGTTTAGATAACAAGTTGATGCTTAAGAGCTACTGACTGTACTTGTGGTAATGCGCTGTGTCTGAAACTGCCTTTGTCTGGCCAAGCAGAAGCCACAAAGCTCCAAGAAACAGTTACTATCTCACTTATACTGGGTGTGGCTAATAGAAAGTAGCTCATACTGTAATGCCTATGGTAACACAGCTGTGTTCAAAGAACTCTTACTGTTGTGTACCTGAAAAGCACAAGGATGGTGGGTGCTGGGTTCCTGCACCACTGGCCACAGGAACAGATGGATGGGTGCAGACAGCCTGCATTGTGTATTGCCTT
>JANHGN010026833.1:0-28068 GCA_024605025.1 Megaceryle maxima | reverse complement strand
AAAAAATACACTAAAAAAAACAAAAACAAAACAAACCAAAACAAAACAAAACAAAAACAACCAAAAACAAACAAACAAACAAAAACAACAAAAAAAAAAACCCCAAAAAAAACACCAAAAAAACCCCACGAACCAATACATTCATGTTTGTTCAGCAGCATTAGAGCACACAGCTTGAACACTCCCAAGACTGACATAGGAGGTTAGGGAGCCCACATGGAGGCTGATGGGAATGTCCCCAGTTAGTCAAGGCCTGGCCTGCCAGACCTACCACGGTGCAGCCACCATAGGGCAGAAACTGCCAGTCTCAGGGCTGTTTTTCCTTTTTAAAACCCAGTCGTCAAATTCTGTACATTAAAAGAACTCTGCATTGTTGGTGTCCTATATGAAATCTAAAAATCACACCAGCAGCTGAGGATGCAGCCACTAACTTTTGAGAAACACTGTTCAATGTCACAGACCTTTGAAGTCTTCCAGTGCTACTTGAGCATTCATCCCAGCCCCGCCGACTCTCAAATGAGTCATGGGTGATTTATAGCTCATTACCAGAGTTCAACTTTAAAGTAGAAGTCTTAACAAGCACTCCAGATGATCCCAAATATAAAAAGGAAAGAACAAATAAAAGATTTTGAAAGGGCCCACAGTCTAAAGATAAAACAGCAAAAGCATTCTGCTGCCAGCTCTTAGGAGGGGTGGGGATATCAAGACGATGGGAATTAGGGTATGGATTGGTTACCTGTCCATCCAGCTGCGGGAGTAGTTCTGGTCAGACGCCAAGGCGACCCCGGGCTCTCCTGCCGCGCCGCGCCGGGCCCTCCCGACCCGCCTAAGGCGAGCCAGGGACGGCCCCGCCGCCTTCAGCCGCGCGCCCTTCCCGCCCGCCGCGGCGCGAGCGGCCGCCCTCATCCCCTTCACAGGCCCTATCAGGAGCCCCACTGCCGCCACCAGCCGAGGGCGGCAGCGCCGCAAGCGCGGTGCGGGAGGCACCGCCTGACGCGGCTCCGCTTAGGCAGCGGGAGATCCCTCAACCTTCCCCGAGCGCTGTCCGAACCTTGGCGTAGCTCCAGGCCGAGGCCAGGGGAAAGCTCTTGGCTTCCAAGGCCGCTCAGTTTCCATACTCCGCATTTTGGAAACTAAAATGCCGCCGCAAAACGCAGTTAGACAGTACTTGACATTTGCCAGCCATAAAGGATGCAGGAAAAAGAATCTTTTACTGGAAGAATACAGCTAAAAGAACTAAGCTTTCAGGGACACAATTTCTTTCCCTGATGTCCTTGAACTAAGGTATGTATTACAGCTTTCCCTAGCTCTTCTCAGACTTAGATCCTCAAACCATCATTAGTCTTTTTCAACCTTGTGCAAGTCCTCCCCGGGGTAGGGGATAAAAAAACCACAAAAAACAACTCAAACAAAAAAACCCCAACATCCCAGCTCTGCTGCAAACCAGGTAAGCCACTTTGTAAATAAAACTTACCATGCCAAAGAACAGGTGCTTCTATTTTCTTTCAAAACCGAATCAGAAAATTCTAGATTAAAAAAAAATAAATCCAGGATTTATTTGTCCTCACGAAAAGAAAAAGAAGAGAAGATAAAACCATTACAAATAAAGGAACTTTAATTTGCAGGTAATACAGAACAGTCCAGTCAGTACCCGAACACTACAGTATTTGCAGGATGCCAGATCATTACCCTAGAGCTGGAAAGTCGCTGAAGTCTGTGACATTCCACTGTAAATATAGGTGTTATTAAAAATGACAAACTGCCTTGTAATGACTTTGATAACTTCCTGTGCAGCAGCTCCTGGGGAAAAAAAAAAAAAAACAAAAAACAAAAACAACACACCACAGAAGTTAGTTAGCAAGTCACATTTACAAATGAGTAAAAGACTTATCTAGAACTCACTACACTTGAAATATTTTGGAAGCACTCGATACAACTAGGAGGACAAAACACAGCTTTCTGTACTCCCCAGGAGTAAAAAGAGGTTCAGAAAGCTGTTACTTCAGAAGTCCGCCTTATATACACACTTTGCTTTATGTACTTTCTCTCCATGTACATACAGAGAGTAAAAATGTGAGAGCAGATGGACTCGTGCAAAGTCACAACCTCTCTAAATGAAGTGGAGTTCAATTAAAAAAACCCCAAACTGTTAAACTGTAAAATAAATTGAACGGTCATCAAGACTATTTGTATTTAATATCAAAAAAAAGAGTATTTTGTTAAAGGAAGAGGTGTACTGTGTTAATTCTAATATTATGACAAATATTCCTTTTTTTTTTTTTTTCTTTAAACTCAAAGCCTATTTCAAGCATTTTAAATGTATTTTTAAGCTATTAGAATTGACCTACTGGGATTATTTTTCAAGTTTATTTGGTTTCTTTTACTGAATTTAAACCCTTGCTGTATCCACTTCTATATACCTTTGGAGGTCACATCTTAAGAGTTGAAGGGGGAGGATTTTGTTCTAATACTATCTCTGATTATGGTCTGATTACAGTCTTTGCTCCATGAATACAAACTAATTAAAGCAGTGGAGATTCTGACTCAAGTATGAAGTACAGCAGGTTGTGGTTGGTTTATTTGTATGGACCCTAGGAACACAGTGACACTCTTACCTCCCATGAAGGCAGCAATAGCATGTGGCTCAGCAGCTCCATAACGACAACTGGATGGGAAAGTAACAGTTAGGATTTTCAAGTCACTTTTACTGACAAACTGACTTTTCAGATATAATACTTACAACTCATGAACATAGTCATCTTTCACCACCACAGATACCCCATGTTCTTGTAAGAAACCAGTAAGGCATGATTTTAGTTTTCCGATATCATCTTCTACCTGATAGTTGTAGACGCCTGGAAAAAAAGTGTCTCATCACAGAACTGTAACATCATACTCAAAGTTTATAGGCTTAAATGGCATCCTACAAATTTTATTTTTCTGAAAAATTTATAAGCCAATTAAATCATTAAATTCTTAATACTAGACTACTAATAATTGAGTATTCTGTTGATGCTATTCATGCTAATGACAAATTAATGCATAGCTGAACTGATTCAAAATCCATGCAACCCATTTCAGTGGTAACAATTAAAACAAATTCCTTAAGTTCCAAAGATAAAACATTCTCACTAATTTTCAGATTCTTAAAGTTATATTAAAATGGAAACAAACCCACAACTAATGCTGTATTTATAATTTGTAACTAGTATTTTACTAACTGTTGGATCTTTACATTTCTTCTGTTGACATTAAGTAGCTCTGGTATTAACATACCTGGATATCTACCATGCTGCTTATAAAATCTATCTACAGCCCGTAGCATCAAGTACAGCACTACTTCACTGTCTGGGTTTTCCATGTGGGAAACTGAAAACAGCAAGATAACAGGTTAACTGGTACAGATGAAGTGGAAAAGTAAAGGCTTTGAACTACCTGAAATTAAGTATTTCCCATAGGCTAAAACTGTAAAATCTGCACTAAAAAGAAATATTAATGAAAACAACTCGCAACCAAGAATCTTCGTGAACTCTCAGATACATTTTGTCCAAAACATTCAGAGAACTTGTATAAGCCTATTTAAAATAAAAAGTATTTCCAGATTTAGCTGTTTGTTTTGTTGTTTGTTTGCTTTTTTTTTTTTAAATTTATGGAGGTTCAAAAAATAAAATGCAGTATTAAGTAACTAGTTTGCTAGCTCACATACTGAAAAGATAAGCTGAGAGGAGCCAAGACAATTATTCTCCTATTTTTGGTCAGGTGAAAGCAGCACCTTTCCAGCTCTATCAGAAATAACCAAGGTACAGAAAAGAGAAATTTGAAGAAAAGTGTTTTATTTATGTGATTTCAGAAGTAAAATCTGCAAGAAGAAACCCACAACTGAAATGTGCATCAGTCACTTTTGAACTTTCACAATGAAATTGAATTCAATATTCTAGACTTAAAAAAAAGATACTTTAGTTGGTGCCAAATTATAAAACCTCATAATGCAACAGAACACATAACATAGGATCCCCTTCTGATGACAAAACCATTTCAAGTTGAAAATGCAATTGAAGTCTGTGCCAAAAAGGAGTACTTACTAATTTCATCCTTGTTGAAAGTGTTTAAACTGTATTCTTTAGATAGAGATCTACATCTTACTACTCGGAGAAAAGCTGAGTTGCTGCCTAAGCAGAGGGGGCAGAAAGAAAAGCATTACCTACTTGAAAACATCACAGACTTCAAAAGCTTTAGCAACTGGCATCTCTGATGAGTTAAGCATTAAAACTTAGAAAAACTTTTAACAATTCATTTAACACTCTTTCTTCTAGTAGGTTGCAATAATAAAATCTATCAAACCACACTTAGGTGTATGATCACAAGTACTTTAGTGAAATACTTCATGCTTATTTACTTCTAGAAATCTAAACATCTGCCATGTTAATGTAACAGTTCAGAGCATGTGTAGCTCTTCTATAGCAATTCATTAATCACAGCCATCAGCTTTAGGTTTTCCTCTTCCATGCTGCAAATGAGCATGGGTTCTTTTACTATTCCACTGTCTTACACGTTCTCAATTAATATAATGGTACAACTGTAAGTGGGAAAAGGTTCTTCTCCATTATCACTGCTATGAAACAACCCAATGTGCAGCTACTGCCTAGCACTCAAAAATTAGGAACTGTGAGGTTCTCAAAACTCTCAACAAATGCTAGATCAACACAGGGGCAGCATACTGTTGGCTACATGCTTACAGGAAAATTTTCCACTTGTAGGGAGACTTAGCCAGGCTGCTGTGTGGACACATATATACCCAGAACAGACATACCCTAAATGTACTATTCACTGCATCACTGTTCTACCTTCTCGGACTACCAGAGGTTTACAGAGCCTATACTCTGAAGTCAGTAGCACAGAATGGGCAACAGTGATTAAGTGCTAATCACAGGAAGTAGAGGACATCTGCTACCTGTTGTTTGGACTTGGAAAAAATATCCTATCTTTTAAAAGCCAACTATTAGAGACTCAGTATTGGGAGATACTGAACATCCATTACTTCCTCTGAAGATGAGGAACGGAACTGCTAAGCACTTACTAAAAAACTCATATACTGAGCTACTGATTAATGACTACATTATCATTCAAAGGTTTTTCATTATTTGATCATTTGCATAAACACAGCAACAGAATCCAAGCATACTCACAAAACAGTTTTAATTCCCTCTCTGAAATAGATTCAGGTGCCTAAAAGAAAGAATATGCTCATTCCAGTACATACAATGACCAGAGATATTTTGAGAGATTTAATTATGAAATAACTACTCATTCCTGAAAAAGAGATACCTTAAATTGTAAATAATATACCACTGTATACCTTTTACTTTTATATAAAAAAAACCTAAGAGTGATACATAAAACACGCCACAGATACTCAATTTCATTGGAATTTACTTCAGCTTTTTGAAGAGAATGAAGTAATTAAGGCTTCTCTTTTCATATCTGTCTCCTGTGATTTATTTCTGTACAGAATATCAGGGTAAAAATATCTCTATCGTGTCAGAATTGCCATACATTTATAATTACCTTGCCTACAGATTGTAACAATGTAGCAGCATGGTTACCCACAGCAGCAATATCCTTCTTTGCTTTTTCACGGTATCTGTTAATAATAAAGAAGTGTTAGTAATTACAGCATAAAGCCATCAACTCTACAGCAAAGACTATTTCTTTTTCGTTTATATTACAAAGACAGAGTACAAGCCACATGAATGGAAGTGACCTAACTGAAGGCCACAAATACACTTAGTACCTCTCTGTATGATTCTTTGGCATGGGCAAGCTGTTCACAAAACATGTGGCTTAAAAGTCAGTTAAAATGAGTATTATTACAAAAAGTCAGGGGAAGAATATTAAGTAGTTTAAGAACAACAGCTCAGTCCTTCACTGGACTTCAAGTATTTAATTGATTTCTGTATTTTATTATTTGTAGCCATAGTATATTAGTAGTATAGTATATTATAGTAGCATAATATATTAGTTCTATTAAGACTTATAACACTAACATCTCAACACCACAATACTGAATAAAAATAAATTTAAAGACCTCATTTTAAGGAACTGTAATTACTTAATCTGTGACTTAAAGCCATGTAATATTTATTAGAATTGAGAACTCAAGTCCATAATGATCTGAAAATTCAGCAGTGGTGCGTACAGAAGACAGATTTATAAATTAGGGTATCTGCAAATTCAAGCAATTACGGTTTCATTTAGCAAAACAATGACAACTTCTTGGCCTTACTATCATTATACAGAGTAATTTCCATGAAGCAACAGCAATCAATTATATCTTTATACCCATATTTTTAATACTAATTTGTCACAGTTCTAAGTAATGCACCTCTACAATTACAGATTTTACTTTGATTGGTAAACACTATTAGGGCACTTTTTCTATCAGAGATTGTGTTTCACAATCTGTGAAGAAGATCTAAAATCTATTAGAAATAATACTTCTCTCTTTGAGCAATTCAACAGTACAACTGCACAGACAATAAATTTAACAATGTCTCCTACAAGGTACTGTTTCATTTTAACAATTTCAAAAAAGAGAGAGAGAGAGAAAGAGAGAGAAAGCAGCATATCAAGTACAAAGAAAAAGTGGTAACACTGGAAGAAAGTCTTTTAAGCCCAACAAGTTGTATCATGTCCAGGATACACAGAAAGAGCAGGTTCACGTTGAGGATACATGCATTCAAAGATGTCCTTCCTAACATCTTGATCCACACTCCTGCTGTTTAAAATTTGCAGTTAATGTTCATTCACACTCGTCCTTATCTACCAAGCAATCCCTTCAAAGGGCATTCATTATAATTACATATTTAGAATTAAGTAGCTAGGAAACTAGCATTTCTGTGACCAAGTAGACATATATATTGTGGAGAAAAACCAAAAGCAACAGTCTGCTTTGGGCAGCAGTACCTGGGCTATAGGATCTACTATCTATAAGAAAGTCTTTACTAGTTCAGAAGCTGAGAAAAGCAATCAGGTACCACCCAACCTTAGGGAACTGGGAAGTCCTGAAGGCTTAGGCCTTGGTTCAAAACAGCAGAAAGCATCTACACAGTGAGCAGATATCTCCAGGCTGCGGTGATTCCCACACTTTTTTTTTTTTTTTTTTAAATATTGGAATTCATGAACTTTGTGAGGTCTGAAATCACCACCATTAGTAACTATTAAAAAAACCCCAATGTGTATACTTACACATTTTGTAATTTGATAAATTTATTGGAGTCTGCTATCATATCAGGAATAGTCCCTCGGACAGGCAAGCATCCTTGTCCCTCATTTGCCACAAACTCCTTCACAGCTCGAGCCAAAATCCAGAAGGACGGTGACTGCAAATGCACAAGAGACTCATGTACACAAATGCTATTTATGATGCTGTTTCTAGATTTAAGTCTTACCTTTAATTAATCATTACCTGTTCTGTAAGATTTATGCAGCAGTCATCATTAAAAATCTCTTCAATACACCTTGGAATCTATTTAAAAAAAAAATAGTTTCATACCAAAATCTCTTCTGAATCTTACACAGTGCTTCTTAGACATATGTCAAATAGAAGCACTGCCTGAGAACAAGGCACATGTTTCTCATCAACATGAATATTACAAACACTTCATTTCCATCTTCTACATAAAAAACTGCCAGCAGCATCATCAGAAGGTGCCACCAGTCCCAGCTGCCCATCCTACCTGCTAGTGGCAGAACAGCAAAAATGTCAGGGAAGTAAAGAGGGGTTGCAAAAGGGAGAGCATTTTGACTCCTTAACTGCTGCAGTTCAGTCTGGCATATAAACTTAAATAAATCACTAATAGCCTGGCACACAGCTTGTAGTAGCTCAGATGTCAGCCATAAGTTTTACCTGCTGCTTTCTTGGGATATTTAACATGACTGTCCAAGCAAGGATCAGCACAGTTCAAATAAAACCAGAATGTAATCTAGAAAAAATCATAGAACGTGCTTTTATCTCTTGTAGCTTTTGCAATTGACCATGGATGAGAGATTAAGGAAATTAGAGGTCAATTCTAAGTCATGAGTTACTACTTTAGGATTGCTTAAAAAAACAGGAAAAAAAAAAAAAAAAAAGCTTTTAAGTTCAAGCAGGTTCTGAAATTCCTTTCATAAAGTGTACCTTCAAGAGGAAGGTACTGAATTTGCCGAGGCAGAGATCCCTTGCAGCACTTCCATTTCTATACAGAAAAAATATTATAGCAAATGGCTTCAATATAGCACAATTTCAACATGTGCTTTCTGAGTCTCTCTCCTAGCAATGTATTTAAATGGGACACCATCCCCACCAGTGACTGCTAATTCTGTATAAATGTAACAAGTACTTTACAGTTTCATCCCTAACAAAAAAAAAAAAAACAAAACCCACACACAAAAAAACCCAAAACAAACAAACAAAAAAACCACACAACAACAAAAAAAAATCTGATGACAGGAACACACTACTACCGAACTCCGGTTCTATAATTAAAATTAAGTTTTCAAGAAGCAAAGAAATAAAAGAATTTCTTTAAGTTAGTGCCACCTAGTCTAGATCTATTTTACTACACAGGATTTCAATTTTTTAAATTGCAGTAATCCCACTTTACTGAAATATTAATGTTGCAAATGAAATTCCTGTCCTAAAAGCAAGTAATATGAAGGGGGGGTGGAGGGGGGAAGGCAGTCAAAATTTCTTCAATTACGTCATATAAACAATTTTTTTTACCTCTGTGGTGTTTAATGCTGTGTTCACATTTTTTACAGCTTCTTCAAAGTTTTCCTCATCTTCTGGGGTCCCATTTTCATTCTTTAAGATACCTTATTGAGAAAAATATCATCAAAAATACACAATCCCCTGAATCACATCTCCTCATTTATGTCTTATCAACAGAGCAGACCAGCTTTGGATGTATTTGTGGCGTAAATCAGTTTTTTTGCTGATGAGTTATCAGTAAGACATACTGAAAAATCTAAATACATACACATTCTGCATATGATCGATTTTCCTGTGATGTTAAATAGAATTTACTTACCACAAACACATCAGTTGGTGCAAGAGACAGTAAAGTTTCATAATCTCTAAACTAAAGTAGATGGTGGTAAAAAGCCAATTCAACGCTCCTCCCCACCCCCAGTCATGTTGGGTTGGATTGGGCTCTTTCTGTGAAATACTTTTGAACCCACACTACTAGCCAAAGTAAGAAATAGATTCCACTACAAACCTTATTTAACTAAAGGTAATTGTTACAGATGAGATCATTTCCCTAGGCCCACCTCAGGATAAGGATGACAGAACCACTCAGCAATTTGCACAGTGACCAGCTTTAACTGAAGAAATACTAAAAATTCAGTTAGCTTTTTATTCTACAATCATTTAAGATAATGTATTTCTAGATCTTCGACTGCCTCAATTTTAGTATCTGCAAAAGGTATTAGATTCAAACAGTAGCTATACAATCTTTCTCTTCTTTACAACTGCAATGATTACCTACAGTTTGGTGGGTCAACAGACAACCAAATACTTGCAGTTAACTATTTCAGTGTCACAAAGCTACTTGCTTTCCTCTCTCACATTTTCCATGTTAAATATAAACATTTTCTACAGGACTTGCTCTTAAGGCCTCTGCTCCCACCCAAATCAAACCATACTCTTGATCTTAAACAGCAAGCAGTAATAAACATGGGCAAACTGCAATTATAAAGTGTGGGATCTTAAGATCCACCTGTACAAGCCAACCATTTAGCAGAAGAATCACACTGTATCTATCAGCAGATTTTCATAAACTCTGAAAGAACTTCTGATTATTTTTCAGATACTGCCTTATATATTTCTGCCAGTATCAGTAAGTGATTCATAGAACATATTACCTTGTCGAATCAGTTGTCTGAAGGCTTCTTTTTCTTTGTAACTCTTAGGCAACTGATCACTTTTCTAAATTGAAAAACACAGAAACACATCCTAAAATATCCATTACTAACCTCACTGAGTTTAGACTGCTGAACTTGAGCTTGACATTATTCACATACATTCACTTGTATTTCAATTAGTAACTTTTTTGTGCTTCCACCTTGTTTTATTTGTTACACATTGCCAAAGTAATAACACAGTTTAGAAAAAAAATATCTAAAGTAATAATAAGAAGCATCCTAACAGACAGATGACTTATCCAGATTTGCAACATACCTCGTTGAACCATTTTGTTAGATACTTGGCCACAATCACAATCCATGGAGTGTGGCTATGGTCCTGTAATCAAACAGCAGACAAATCTTTGTCAAATTGAGAAAAGATAAAAAGAGGAGACAAATTAAAAACCTGTTTTGAATATAAACGCATAGGGATTATGAGTTCTACTATTGTAAAAACACAAGACATGGTCCAGATTTTGATTCAGAAATAACATTCTCCAACTACTCTAAAAAACCCCATTAAATTATTATTCCTTTACTTAGAAGAAGTGTGTCTGCACCATATTCTGAAGTGGAACTTACATTATGCATGAATACCAACACAGAAAAGCTCTGCAGCAGTAGGTAATTCAGAAAAATTAAAAAAGGGAGGGTGAGAGGGAATAAAACTAACAAAAGATCAGGTCGTACAAGAATACTTTTGGGACAGAAACCAAAAATAGTACCTTGCGACTGATTCTACAGTTGCCTTTGCTCAGATGAGACTTAACACCAAAAGCAGTCATCTGCCAAGAGCAATTTTCATAGAATTCCTCTTCTCTGTCTTAGAGCACACAGTGTAAACCACATACCAACCTTTTTGTCCATGTTATCCAAGTCATAAGACTGAACATGTTCCCTCAGTTCTGGAAATGGTTTGTCCAGTCTCAGATCTTCTAATGTGTTGTCAGGATGAGATTCAACAACTGTGAAAAAAAATTTTGCAATACATTTCAGTTTTATGTCTGGCCTTCAAGGCAGAGCTATACATCAAATACTGTGCATCACCTGCTCAATTAACTGCTTAATTCTCAAAATAAGTGTCAGAATATATGTATGTCAATATAAATGTCAGGATAACTTTCAATTTTACTATTTGTTGCAGTCCATAATTTCTATGCATTCCTCAAAAGAATGCTCCTGAAGAACTGCAAACTACAAAAGACTTAACAAATACTGGATACATCACAATATAAAGACTGCAAAACCAAACAAAACAAACAACAAAAAAAAGCCCAGTCATTGAAGCTTTAAACCTTTTAAAAAAGTCTTCATCTCAGAAAAACCTCTAACCTGTATGTTCTTTAATAATGACTCTCATATAACCAACCAGTCCATAAGTCCTGCAGACCAGCAGAGGAATGTTAGAATTCCAAAGAAGTTCAGCCAAGCGCAACAATGTACTGTAAGGAAAAACATTTTTTTTTTTAGATGAACAAGACACTAATAGTTAACTATACAGTTAAGTCTTTTACAAGTTACTTGTGAAATAAGTTTTCTATGAGAGAACTAATATTATGATGATTCTGAGCACATAAAGTAATTTTATATGTGAATTTGCACTAGGTTAGAAATATATTTATCCACTAGCTTACTTATGTTTAATCCCGTCCTTCCAAATGCTCCAAATATCAATTAAACAAAAAACTTCGACAAGTTGTGAAAGAAGGAAAAAAATAATTCTGTGTGCTACAAAAACATAGCTTCCAGTAGGGGTAATTCCAATCAGAGGCTTTTGAATAGCACATAAGAAATACTCTTTATTCCCAAACACCTGCAAGGGAATCACCACTTCAAAGAGGCAAGTTGGCTCTTATTTTTTACGTGAGACAGTATCTCTAGCTCCTATGTACATAGCAGGAGGGAGAAAATATATAAAGCATGAACAACCATTTAATAAAAGCAAGATTTACCTATTCATCTATCCAGCAGCCTCTTGCCCCTGGGGAGGCAGCCTGTCTACTGAAACAGAAACCTGCTCTTCCGCCCCAGGTTTCTCAAAACTCTGAGACTTGCCACTTTTCATCTGTACTGTTTACTGGAAGGCAGTGTGCAAGAGGCCTCTCAGCAGAAAGGGGTTAAAAAAAAATAAAATCCAGAACTTCTGGTCTTCCAAAGTTTGTATGGGCAATGCAATTACATACATGGGTAAAATGGAAAAAGCTATACAAAGCATAAAAAACATCTGCAAAAAATCCAAAGGTATCACAGACTCTATTAACTGTTAGGTTTTACATAAGAAGAATGCTTGTTATAGTGATTTTGGACCAGATACCACTGTCACTACCAAAGCATGCTTGACATAAATACACCTGGAGACAGTGCCTAGGAGTCAGGCATGGATCTGAAAGACTTTAAAGTATTGACATATAAAGAGTTAGAAAAATGCCATCGTTTACTGTAACCTTCCTTCACAATGAGAGAGTTCTGTTTTACATAAGTTTTCCTGCAAGAATACACCTGCAGTTGTGCGGTGGTTTGACCTTGGCTGGATGCCAGGTGTTCACTAAGCCACTCTATCACTCCCCCTCCTCCTCCTCTCAGCTGGACCAGGGGGAAGAAAGTAAGATGAAACTCATAAGTTAAGACAAAGGCAGTTTAATGAAAAGCAAAGCAAGGCTGCATGTGCAGAAGCAAAAGAAAACAAAGATCTATTCTCTACTTCCCATCAGCAGGTGACACCTGGCCCCTTTTCCAGGAAGCAGGGCTCCAAATGCATAGTGGCTGCTCTGGAGGACAAGCTGATGCCTGCCTCCCCTCCCCAGTTTTCCTAGCTTTTACTGTTAAGCTGACATAATATGATATTGAATATCCCTTTGGTCAGTTTGGGTCAGGTGTCCCAGTTGTGTCCCCCCTTCTCCCCGCCATCCCACTGAAGGGGAAATGTTCCAACCAACCAAACCAACCAACACCCCAGAATCAAAAATCTTGGTGCTATCCGAGCCCTGCTCAGCAGTAGCTGCAACACGGCTGTGTTAGCAACACCTTTCCAGCTCTCAATACAAAGCCCAGCACTGTGAGAACTGCTATGGGGAAAATTAACTCCAGCTCAGTCAAGACATAACACAAATTAAAACCTGCTTTTACAACTGAATGAAAACAAATAAACAACTTTAGATGATTCTTTACCTTTCTGGTAGTTGTGTTGCAACCACCAAGTTAAAGCGATTAAAAAAGGAAGGGTCATTGTCTAGAAGTTGTTCTGGACTCTAAATAACAGAAAAAAAATATATCAGGTAAAAATTTGTGAATACATAGCAAGTCTGTTCAATATCTAATGTAAAGCGTTAAGTGAAAGCTATAAAATTACAAAGAAATTATAAAACAGTGTTTAAAATATATAAATTGATTTTTTGCCATCAACTTAAGACCTTCTTCCTCAAATCTTGAAGCTACTTAAACTGCAACAATACAAGGACAACATATAGCTATTATTTCATACTTTCATCACACTGTATAAACAAGAAACATATGGCTAATTTAGGAAACAAACCTCTTCGACAAAGTTTCCAGAAACATCATTATTTAATTCTTGCAAGAGCTCAGTGGCACTCTGGGCACGATTCTGTTTCAGAACAATCAAAACAATGTTTAATCACTTGAAATCTAAGTTATATATTGTATCAGTACTATATATGCTACATGCTTAAAAACAAACAAACAAAAAATTATCTTACACCAGGATTTCTTACTCCAAGCCTTGCTTATCTGAAGGAAAAAAAAATAACAAATAAAAAAATCCCCTAACAGCAAGCATTTGCTTGAAACCAATTTAAGTAATCTAATTTTAAAAACAAGAATTATGTGACAGCAACTTATTCATTTCCTAGGAGTTCCCTATGCCTCTTGTACTCTCTGTTTTTGTGATTTCTTTCTCCCCATCCACCTCTCTACTCTTAGCTTTACTCCTTCAGCTACAATTCTCTTCCACCTTATCCTTACAAAGAATTTCTTAACCATATCCTGATCATTTTCCCATTCTGTCTTACCAGAATTGGGCTTATCTTCTCACAGGCAACTAAAAAAAAAATCAGTATGGGGAATTCTGTCAAAGAATAAATACATTTTAACCTATACATAAATGTTTTTAGCATTACTCTACGCTTAAGTTGTTAGTCAATACATTCATGCTTCCAATACACCTAAAGGACATTTATTTCCTACCTGACCAATATGACTTGTTTGTAGAAAGAAACTGAAAAGGAAAAAATAAAAGAGTTACATGGGAAGTTTTATTTTCAAGAAAAACATTATTCTGCACTATAAAATGTAGCTTTACATTGCTGACTCTCATACACAAGATACCAAGTTCCCCCTTAAATCTGCTTGTCTTCTGCCCACTACTGTATTTTCCCCATGATGACATTTATCTTAATGAAAGTTCGCAATGCCTGAGACACAGATCTGAAAAATAAGACATGCCAAACTCTCCTAGAAGCCAGGGTCACACTGCAGATTCTTTTTCATTATGCTACTTAAAGACTCACTAGTACTAATTTCTTCCTGTAATGGAATATCCTCCCCCCCTCATATAACCCCTGTAAGTAGACAGATACTTGCAGGTATCTGCCTGTACCATAAGAGAATGTGATCTAGAATAAGTAAATAAATTAATTTTTTTTAGGATTTGCAAAGCTTTTATCATTTCCCTGCTGCACAGAGCCTTTCAAATCTATGAAAGCTAATAAATGGATATTATTCACAGTTTCACAATGCTAAACTAATGAAAAGTTATTTTCATCACCAAAATTACAGAAAATACATTTAGCTATGCTGAAACACAAGCAGATCTTGCACAGTCATCTCAATACTACAGCAAACAAGTTAAAATATTTTTTTTATATTGAGTAGATCACTGTCTTATAAACTTGATGTCTGAAGCAAATAGACCTGTAAGATACAAGAACAGCGACTAACAAAAAATATGTAAAATTTAGCAGCTAATATCAAAATGATAACGCATGCTGCATTTGTCACAAAAATCCAAAACCGCAAAGACCTGAAGAAACACAAGAAGCTTTTTAAAATGTAAAGAATTGTATTGGATCTCTTAACAAGTATAGAGATGAAACTACTTATGAAACCCTGTTACTCCTCTATTTGTATTAGAAACTAGTAACAAACCTACTTATTTCCAACGTCTTCTCCAGACACACGATTCCCATCGACAATTGTAAATGAACCAATACCTTGGGGGAAAAAAAAAAACTATTAACAACTATGCATAGTGAAATTATCAGATACGTTAGAAAGAAAATACAGAAGCAATCTCTATTTACCTGGTAGCACTAAATTTTTGAGTATTTCGGTTCCTGTTGCTGTTGCATTTATCACACAAACATGAGCAGATTCTAAAGCTTCTTGTCCATGGTCTCCCCACAATCTATATTGGTAGAAACCAAAACATTACTAAACTATTTAATTTCAGACTGTATAGTCACTATAAAGAAATATAACACTCATAAATGCAGGCTAGTATCTTTCTTTCCATTCACTGTTGAGAGGGGCTAAACAGAACCAGAATCAGCTTTCCTTAAGAAAGCTTACTGAGACAAACTTGACATTTTCTAAAAAGCAACCCAATTTTACTGGCATCTCATTTTCTCCATCTTTATTCTCTACGCCACATGAACGCACACACCTTTTGTTGTTGTAACATACTAAACTTTTTTAAAAATCACCATGGATCAAACACTCCTTACACACTTTCATCCTAAAACTGAATGTTCTCTTTTTTGTAAGTTTTATTATAAATAACACATTTTTATAATTTCCAAAACAAGACACTGAAACATATAAGCAGAAGGAAATTAGTCTTAATGAGCTTGGTAACGTATTTAAGACATCTACAAAAAAAATATTCAAGCTGAAATCGAGACTTTACTGTACTCGGTCACAAATGCCCCACTGAGTTCATATGGGCCATAATTTTACGCTCTTCAGTTGCGGAAAAGAAAGTTTGTGAAGAGCCACAGCAAAGCACTGGGACTACTATTAGGACTTCCAAATGTATGAAGTATGTTAAAAATACCCCGTGCCACACTCTAAAAGTCGACTGGTTCCAGCAGAAGCCGCCCTTCTCTCATTTAACTTTCCTCTTTTCTGCTTTTTTTTCCCCCTATACCGGCAGAAACATTCCCACAGCGCTCGATGAACCCGACAAGCGACCGGCCCAGAACTGCCAGACGGCTTTCTCCCCTCTACAGGCTCCTCCCAAAGGCCCTAGGCCATGACGCTGCCGGCTCCGGGGGGCTCGGCGGCAGCGAGCGGCGCTGCCCGCACAGAGCAGCCCAAGAAGGCCGGCCGGCCGGCCAGCCGCCGCCCCTCTCCGTATGAGCGGCGAAGGCCTATGGCCTGCACGGGCAGCCAGAGCCCCGCGGCCCCCGGCCCGGCCTGAAGCGAAGCGCGGGGCCAGGCGCCATGACAGCCCACTGCCAGCTCGGCCAGAACGACCACCACCCCACACCAGCCCCCGACGTGCTACCTCAGCTGCCGGTCGTATCTCTGCTCCTTGAGGCTGGCCCTGCCCGGTTGCGCCATTGCCGCACTAGCCCCCGCGCCGGGCGCTGCGCAGGCGCGGGGCAGCCGGGCCGCTGGGGAGCGCTGGGGAGCGCTGGGGTGCACGGGGGCCGGGAGGCGGAGCCGGGAAAGGTGGCGCATGGCGGGAGCGGGCTGTTGAAGGCGGTGGGCTTAGAGCCTTCCCTCGCGTCCGGTCACGCTGGACGCGGCGTGGGGCTGCCTGCGGGCACCCGCGTGCGCCCGGCCCACCCGGTACTGGGCCCGAGGTTTCCTGGGTGGTACCGCGCGTTACCTTAGGCCGCGCTGCGAGGCTGCGAGATTCGTCTTCACGGCTCCTTTGTGAGTGCCGACCGTTGCTGCAAGCTTGTGTAAAGAGATGAAAGCGTTTGCGGGGCACCGCTGTGTGTCCGATGGGGATGTGAGAAAAGCTGCCGTCGTTGTCCAGTAGACTTGAGATGGCCGGTGGAAAACGGTACAAAAAACCTGTGCTGACGAGGCACAGCTTGATATCTTAGGGGAACATCGAAGCCGACGGGAATCAGCAAAGAAACCTGGGATGCAGTTTCCTTCAGGAACATGGTTCTAAAGATGTGCCCTTTCAGGAATTGATGTTCAAAATGGGTATTTTTCTTCATCTCTTAATCCACTTTCTGGTATGAAGCTTCGAAGCATGTTACAGCAGTGTGAGTCAAGCCCTGCAGATACCTGCATTCAAAAAAACCAGTTTAGATATATTGTGTAGAGGTGGAGCACATTATTGCAATTGGTTCTATTTAGTATTCAGACAATAAAAAAAATCTGTTGTAGCTATGTACTTCAGTTAAAATCTTTCCATATGGGATCGATATAGAACTTACCGTGAAAGTGTACAAAGAGAAAAATTTCACATCTTTAAAATTTCAACCAATGTCTCTGGCACCAAGTTTCAACAACAAAAGAGAAGTTCCAGCAGATGTGTTAGCTTTCCGAAAGATGTTCTGTTATCCTTTTAATCTGTTTCTCTTTAGTAAATTTAATTTGCTATATATCTGCTGGAATGAAATATACAGCAGTGCAATTATAATTTAGTGGTTTATACCCTGCAGATGATGTTATAAGATGATACAGTGCTTCCTCTTTTGTTCTGTGATATACAGTATCCCCTCTGAAGCTGATTTTTCTCAGGCTTTGTGTTTGCTGTGTCACAGTAAATCTTTCAATCTGTTGAAATTTCAGTGACTGCTGCAATATTTGTAGGAACATTCTGTTTACAAAATCAAAATGATTTCGTTCTCTTCTTCCTATCTGCTATAATTACACAGTTTCAACAAGACAAACTGTATATTATAAGAATTATGATTTTGGACTTAGTTCCAAAACACAGTCCCCATTTTTGGTGTAAAGCAGCCAAGTGTGTATAGTTTTGAAAGTCAAAACCAAGTAATAATAAAAAATGGCATGTGAAAGTCGGGAAACCTCTGGGGAGCCAGGTACCCAGTTCCCCTTTTTCTGCTCCACTTTACCAAGAAAATTCCAAATAAAGTAATTCTTTCCTTTTGGCCCATATATTATTCAAGTTTTTTCTCTTGCAGATTTGTCTGTTGTTACTATTATGTGTGTCCTTTTTGGCTTTTTCGTCTCAGATTTCTTCTTAGGGACCTTGGTTTTTGTTTGGTTTGGGTTTTTTTCTCCAGGAAGCAATTCCCAGTAAATACATGCTGAGTTATGTCCCTTAGAAATCTCCTGTATCTCAGTATATAGCTGTGGGAGAAGGATTCACACTTTCAGTTCCTGAAGCTACACTGGATGCATGAGAATCTCAATATACAGTCATCACATTTTTGCATTTGCAAAGAAAACCTTGAGAATATAAAATATGAAATTTCTGTTGTCAATAACCAAGTATAGGCAGTCACTTTTTAAATCAAATATTGCAAAAAATGGAAAAAAAATCCAGCATTATTCTGCCTATTAATATTCAGTGTTCGCAGTATACCCTGTTTATATTTACCTTGTGAAGTATTTTTGTGCAGTTTCTGGATTAATTATAAATGTTTTTAATGCACACATAAAGAATAGATGTCACCTTAGAATAATTTCCATTTGGAACATTCCAGCATTAGTAATGGCAATGTAAGAAGAGAGATGAGCTGCCTTGATAAACAGCATACTCTTTCAAGGACCTGATGTGTAGGCAAGCTCTGGAGTGATGAAAGTTTTAACATTTAATCTGCTCTTAACATATTGTACTTCAAAGACTGTGGAGTGAGCCTGTACCCAAACTGATTGTATTTCTACCATATTTTTGTTAATAGGCAATGACACATCAGACACACTCATATGCATTAAAGAAAGCACGACACCTCATTCAAACATGTCATCATTATTAAAAATGCTTAGCAAAGATAATTGCCAAGTTACTTAAGCAAATACACTCAGACTGCCATTTAGCCATTCACCTTGGAATTAAATAACTGTTCTTTCATTTTACACCTTTTACAATGCAGCCCTGCCCCTCTACAGTGATGCAGTAATACATACCAAAAGCATTATCCTCAAGTGACATAATGTCCTTGTGCAAGTACCTCCCAGTGACTACAGATCTGTATTACAGAGACAACTTGCCTTAGAGCTACAGAAATCCAATTTCCTCAAACCTGCAAAGCTTAATATGTTCAACTTGTATTTGGCATTCCAATCTTACCCGGAGCTTTCGAACCATATTGGTTAGTTCTTATATAGTAATTTTAATTAAATTGTAAAGAAAATTCTTCCATATATAGGGATGGGAAAACTAAAGCATTTGTTGTTAGTTCAGTATCACAACACAGTGACAGGTTCAGAAGAACTCATGTATTTGTCCTAAACTGCTGCTCTGCCCACTCATCATTACTGTCAAAGAGGAATAAAACCCAGAGTACAAGGGCTTGGGAAGACAGAATTATTCTTTAAGGTAGCTTGAAACATTTCACTGTAGTGGATGGAATTATGTCTACCTGTCATTCACTATGATTTGAGATGTTAGTCAAAGCCCATGAGAAATTTGTGGAAATCATGAGTACTTCACTTTTAGCTCAGCACTGGAGAAATACACCCCTTAACAACCAACCAGTCATTTTTTCTCACTTCCATAAACTCATGAGTGTGATGTAATTCTCCTTGATTCAAGCTTGTAAAATTGGGATCATAATTAGACTACTACCACGACTTTTGAAGTGATAAATGATAATTTGAGGACAGAATCAGTGAAAATCCACTCTTAGAGGCAGCTGATATCAAGAGGTATCAGGGTTACAGAATAATGTGATATTTGTATAAGCATCAGTATTACACTAGCTGCAAGAAAACAATATTTTCCTCAAAAAGAAAGAGGGTTGTTAGATGGGGAAGCACATCAAACTGTCATATACACACTGGCTATCATTTATAGCTAAAACTTTTGTCAAGCTCTTTTTTTCTTTCCTGTCAGGTATTGTCATTCATCGTTTTCACTTTTTCTAAATCCAACCATTTAAACCTCCATTTTGTGAAGTCCACTTACTCCTATGTCTTCAGCATGATTTCTCCTGTCTCAGAGTTTATAGTCCACCTATGCAGACATCTATGTGGTTTTGAATGTGAGAAGATAAAAGCTAAAGAGATGAATGGTGTCAAATGCATGCAGACATTGGGCTGCTTCAATGACACTGTGCCCTGTGAGCAAGATCTGAGCCCCAGTTTCAAGTTTCTCTTGATAACAGTTGCTCAGTGTTCTCTGTTTTGCCTACAGTTTTCCTCAGTCTATAGTCTGTTATAATCTATAGTCTGCTTTAACATACAGAATTCCTCTTCACTTCTTCTTTTCACTGGTATGTTGGTATTTTTTGTACTTTCTCCCATGGTGTGGACCAGCTTTCCTGACTATTTGCATCTGTCTGTCTACATCTGGCTTCCCTGTCTACAAACCCAGCACGGAACCAAAGCATTGCAACTTCTTGAAGCTCATTTGTCCTGCTAACCCACAAATTATTTTAACCCAAAGGCAGTGCTGCTGAACTATCTCCAGTATCTGAGTCACCACGAAGGACCTGTGTGTGCAGACTATTTGGCCACAGCCACACCTGCAGTGTCAGTGCCTGGTGTGGGTCAGGGCCATGAAGGGATCTAAGTTGGTCATAGCAGTTTGACAGAAATAAATTGAGAAGTTGACCTCAGTACATCCTTGTAGAACTACTCTGCGGACGCCTTTACAGCAGTTTACATCCCTTAATGAGTGATTTAGCATTGCGTCAGTGAATCTCAAAGGTTTTATGGCTGAATCCTAAGGAAAGATTCTGAAAAAGGAAATTAATTCTTAAAAGTCAGTATCACAACATAAAGGTTGCATAAAATGCTTACACTGATTTTTTTTCTTTTATTTTCTTGAATGCATAATAGAAGAATCCCTATTTCTGTGTGCTGTTGTCTTTGTGAAAATCAATATGCTTACAAAATGTAGCCTTGACAGACAGCATTTCCTCAGATCTAACAAAATTACTACCAAGGAGCCATTTTTCTTGCCACAAAGATGCCTACAGACCCAAGTATTTCATTGTAGCCTCTTCATGGGTTCAGCAGGGTACAGGCAGCTACTGGATCATACCAGATAACTGAGGCTTTACAGATCAACTCCGTTCCCTAGAGTCTGCTGTGTTCTGTTCCCTAATATAACTACACTTTTATTTTTCTTCTTTATAAAATGTTTCTTTAGAGTTACAAAGAAAAAAAAAACAAAACCAAAACCAACCACACAACAGATTCATAGAATCATAGATTGACAGTTTATCCTTAATTGGTGTAATTTTTACCTTGTTTAAAAGGAGCACAAGTAATTTTTTCCTGAGATGAGAATGTTCTCCATCTCATCTAAGCACTGATTCTGAAGCTTCAATTACAAATCTGGTGGAAACAAAATTAATTTTTTGCAGATGGAGGCAGTGTTTAAGAAAGAGAAGCAGTGATGTTTGTGAAACATGAAAGTGAGAAGGGCAATTCCCACTGCAGTCTGCACACATTACCATGCCCTGATGCTTGGAGTGGGTTACAGCTCTTGCTTCCTTGTGATGTAGAATGGGAAAATACTCCTTTTTCCTAAGTTTGATCTACATGACACCTGAACAAACTTGGTTCCTCCCTAAGTCCTGGGACTTCAGTTATCTCAGCGTTACATTTTCCTTTTCCTCTGCTGAGTTAGCAAATAGAGCGAGCAGCAGCAGCAGCAGCAAAGTTGGGAGCAGGAGGAACGCGGGTGCTTTCTCTGTCCTGCGGGAATTGTTTTGGTTGCTCTGTATCTTTAAGGGGCTGACCCTACCCCCGGTGAGCCGTTATAAAGGCAGGTAAGCAGCAATACCCCGAGCAGAGAGCTGGGAGCAAGGCAGGGTGCAGTTCCCCTATAATGACTGGCCACCGCAGTTGGGGATATGGGCGGGATGACGGTAGGTTATAGTATTTCCGTGCGGCGTCTTCTCTGTCTTCCCCCCCACGCATTTTTTTTCTAGAACTGTAGCCTGAGCCCTGCAGAGCTGCCTGCATTTTGATATCTTCAAGTATCAAGTGTATATAGTAAGTAATTAATTACTGTATTGATAATAAATAGCACCCAGAAAGCAGCACCAAAAGATGTACCAACTGGTGCCCGCTGCTTTTCATTGCTGCAGTCAATGTTCCTAAACTGAGGGAAGCTGTACCGAGTGGGTTTTTTCAGGGTGCAGATATTACAGATGGGTCCCTTTCCAAAAAGCTGTTATGAAAAGGATTAACTGTGTCTGTTTTTCCAAAAGCAATTTTTCAAATAAAGAAGATTTAGTGGAGAAGTAATCCATCTTCTCCTCTGCAGCAGTTGAAATGTGGTATCTATTCCACAAATGTGAATAAAATAAGATATATGTTGTGTATTTCTAGAATATCAATAAATAGTGCAGATGGGTATCAGAGATCTTGTACAGAACAAGTTATGCTTTCTGATTTGACAGTTTTTAATTTAGTCATCCTCCTATGCTTCCCACCTCCAAGAATGTGTGTCACTGAGTGAGAGGATATGAGACGCTACTGAAAGATTCCTATGACAGTGTTTTATAGCACCTGTATCACTTACAGAGCGGGATGGATGAGTGACTGATGTTGTCCAGTAAGACTGTCTTTTGCATAACTTTCAGGAGTGTCTCAATAGCAACTATTTTAGCTGCTAAATGTCCACCGGGAGTCATTCTGCATAACCTTCAGGAGCCAGTCTCTCTCCACAGCAATTATTTTAGTTTCTGTGAATCTGAAAGCAAGTTTGAATATGAAGTGAAGCTGGTTAGCGTGAGTAAATAGTGTTATGTCTTTGGGCATATAAGTGGTAGTAGTAATAAAGCCACATATATTCTTACGAAGCTTGTGACAAATTATCTTGCCTAAGCTCATGTAACAGCACTTAAACCCCAAATCTGCTTTATAGTCAAGCTGAGAACAGATACTCTTCTATAAGCTTAGCTTTTCAGAAAATGCCAAAGACAAATAAGAGTATAATAAATCACTGTCTTTGTTACATAAACTCAAGGAGGGTGAACACCAGTGCTTTATTTAAAAAGCTTCAACTTGTTGAAGTGAGAATGCTACAATTAAAAATGTGTTTTGTGAGAATCTTAAAGTAGAACTGTTACTTCTAATACTTTATTAATATAAACATTAAAAGAATTTAATTTCCTCTTGCATTAGCATGTCAATGTAGACAAAAAGTTGTAAGAATAAGTAATTTTTGATACAGATAAGGTTTTGTTAAACAGCATAATAATGTTCCAGCTCTGGCAGCAGAGAGCTGTGTTAAGTTGGTCTTTCTCACCACACTGTTGGGGTCAGGAAGTCTAAAAATGTTAATTATCACTCTGTACCCTTCCCTCAGCGTAGAGAGATACCATAATGGGTATGAGTGAAGAATGAAGCTGCCTCAAAGATTTACTGCAGTCATAAAATGGTTTTAAAAATAACTGCATAGTCAGTAGCTAAGAGATTGAGTCATCTGCATCTAATTTGAATCACTGAAGGTTTTACACTATCTTTCCTAGGAAAAATTAAATGGTATTTCTTTGGGGGAGTGCATGCAAGTGTGCTTACACCTGCACCCACCTTGGAAGGCCTTTGGATACCTTAGCAATGTTAATTACAAACTCCCCAGAAAATTAGTGTCACAAGTAACTGAAGATACAGCAGTCTGTTGATGTGCTGTTATTTTCTCGGTGACTCTTGTACAAGATACCCGAATCCTCCATCTTACTGCAGCTTATCTGTGCTAATAAAAACATACCAGCTTAGAATATAAGTGAACTTCTCAGATACCAAACTTTCAAATCACTTCAGCTCAGCAAGCTTTGCTTCAAGCCTCATGAAAAACTGTAACAGCTATTTTGTGTATAGTAGGAATAAAATCATGGTGCTTTCCTTTCTTTCCTTTTGAAGGGCCTTCAGAGTGGCACAAATCCTATCCCATTGCCCAAGGGAACCGTCAGTCTCCTATTGATATAGTTTCTGCAAGAGCAGTTTATGACCCTAATTTGAAGCCACTTACTATCTCCTATGAATCATGTACATCTCTCAGCATCTCCAACAATGGCCATTCAGTTATGGTTGAGTTTGAAGATACTGATGACAAGACAGGTGAGACTAACACGCAGTCAGATAGCTTGGAATACTATTTTGTGATTTAGTGAGGGAAACAATCTGGTGCAATATATTTTATATGATGTATAATTTCAGTTTAGAACAAGGCATATGACCAGACCCCTTTATATTTTGTCTTTTGACCTCTACACTTCTTGTCTTCACTTGAGTCTCTCTAGCAATGGAATTTGAACAGAGGAATAGTGTACCTGTATTAGGAAGAGCTCTTGCATCAGGAAAATCAGAATCTTGTTTGCAGTGCTTCCCTTTGAAATGGGGCTTGTCAGTTTGCTAGACAGAGAATCCATACATCTCTCCAGCACTCCTAGGCCACATCCAGCATGCAGAGTAGGTATGCACACCTTGCTGGCATGTTTCCACAATGATCCAAATCAAAGATGCTAACACACGTGCTAGTTCTGTCTGAGGCTCTGCCCAGTTTCCATCCACAGGGGTAGAGAAGATTTAGCAGAGATCAGGTCATACAGTGTAGTTATCACAATCATAGTAATAACTACACCAAGTTGTACCTGGGCCAGTCACTCTTACCTTGCATTTTCTCCTTTCCTTCCTGCCTCATAACAGTTCAGTTTCTTCAGAAAGTATAAAATTTTCAGTTAATTCTGAGTTGGTATCAGCTTGTAGCTGTGGGACTATCTGCAGTCGTATATTATTCTTGTCTCAGCTCTTGGCAAAGAATATAGATGCTTTAAGTGATTGATTACTTCTGTTAGTCCTACTTGTATGGTAGACCTTCCTTTTACATCTAAGGAGTAGGAGAAGAGCATTCAAATTGAAATGATAAAGTAGCTGATAAATGGAAAGAGTGCTTTTTTAAAAAGCACTCTGAACAATTTTTAAACCTATCGGCTGATTTTGTCTTCCACTTGGTGTGTTTATTGATTCCAGTGAAATAGGACATGGGATATACAGGATACTCAAAACAAGCTACTTTTTCTGTGAAGTGACTTGTCCATGTTGGCAAACTTTTGAATTACGGGCTGGCAGTTAAAATGCAAACCCTTTTGTTTTAAAATTTCTCTTCTGGAATGAATCTAAAACTGCCCAACTGAATGTTCAGGTTTTCAAGCATCTTTACTGAATTAGGAGACTGGATGTGCATTTTCTAATATCTTAGTACACAGATCCATTAACTATATCACCCTACAAAGAGAATTTGTAAAAGATATCTGCAAGTATTATCTTTGCTTGCTAAATACTTTTGTGCAATTTTAAATGGAACTGTGTGTACTTAACTGTTAACTTCATCTACTTTAGGAGTTTGAGAACATCATCCATCACTCTGCATTTAGAGATACAGACCTGGGGCACATGCAGGAATTAAGACCTCTGCCCTTCCTACGCTAAGCTCATGACTTGTTTTAATAACACTTTCAAGATAGAAGACTGCTAGGAGTGGAAAACAGTTTAAAAATGTTTTTAGTTGTGTTGAAATAGATGTAGTGACTCACAGCTCTGCATCAATGGTACAACAGAATTTTGACAGAAACCCATCATAGCTAGATTTCTTAAAATAATTTTTTGAGATGGGTGATGCATTCCATTGCCAAGTTCAGAGAAACATTCTAGCTGATATTTATTATTAATTAATGCTAAAATCTTTGCTTTGGCAAGGCCAGTCTCCTGCATAAAGGCCAGCTGGAACTATGAACATGTGGTAGTACTGTGCAAGCCCCAGCCTTTTTTTAATAAAAACAGTAAAAATCACTGAAAAGAATTAGTTTTGTTCTAACTCCAACCCAGACAACTATACTGAGGATAAGTGCTACAGATATTTAATGTAACTTTAATGTTCTTAAAATATGACTTTGATCAGTTTTTCATCTCTGTTGGGCAAAATTTATTTGATTTAGTGCCATAAAAATTACAGGAAGATTACTAATGCTCTTGAGAAAGTATCTTCTATAGACGGTATCTTGGACATTCATCTGTACTTGTTATTTCTAAATATGAAGTTTCTCTGTAGCATTTCCTCACCTTTATAAGGTGATTTGAGTTTCTGAATAATGTCACATGAAGTACAAACTATAATTACCTCTTTTATACAATCGGGTATTTAAAGGAAACAATACAAATGATCTCAGTTGGAAGTAAAGACACTCTAAAGAGGAAATACTGAGCTTGAATTGCCTACCTGATGCTCAAGATATCTACACTCTTGTGCAAAATCTCAAGTAGCACTGTCAAAAACTTTAGGTACATGAGTTTCAAATTATTTTTTAATATTCCACTTGAATTCATTGTGTTTAACAGGAAAGGCATAACCATAACAATGGCTACCACATCTTCCTATGTCAAATATACTCTTTCAAAAAACCTACCAAGTTGCATACAAGTAGCCACTCAATGTTTTCAGTTTAATTTTACATGAATTCAGGTGCTTTACATCAAAAAAATCCAACTCTTCTAAATGTTTGCATGATGTATCTCTTTCATATTGGTAACTGGGGAATACAGCTGGCTTTCCACTATTGTGCTGACAGCAGCTAGGTTTTACTGTTGGAAGCTAAAAAGACAGAATGATTAAGCTTTTTCCTCCTTTTTTTTTTTTTTAAACTTTTTAAACTTTTTTTTTTACTCTTCTGACTAGCAATCAGTGGCGGTCCCTTTGACAATCCATTTCGGCTAAAGCAGTTTCACTTTCACTGGGGGACAAAGCACAGCCAGGGATCAGAGCATACAATTGATGGCAAACCTTTTCCTTGTGAGGTAATTATGTGTTTTTACAGATGGGGTTAATTTATGCAAATACTGTTGACAAATGACTTTACAGTGGAGGCTGGATGTCTCTTAGGATTCTGATTGCTTACCATGGCTAGGTCAGCCTTTAATGATAAGTAAATGACCATGCTGGTACTATCAATAGCTTTGAAATGGCTTCATCTGAGGGTTCCCAAGAAAGTTCTGCAAAGCTAGGACAAGGAAACCTAATACAGTCTGTCCATGTTTATGGACTGGTCCAGAAGATTGAACTTGCTCGTCCTTCCAAAGATGCCTTTGAAGCAAAACCTTAATTCTGTTTTGAATGACTTTTAGTGCCTGTTAACATGGTGTAACCTATGTTCACAGCTTCTATCACTATTTGTTAATTTTCTTTAAAGCTTCACTTAGTTCACTGGAATGCCAGAAAATATGCAACATTTGGAGAAGCGGCAGCAGCTCCAGATGGCTTGGCAGTAGTTGGTGTTTTCTTGGAGGTAAGAATCACAAAAATAGCATGTTTATATGATGAAAAGCATTATGCTGTCAAGTGTTTGAGAACCAAACCACATATTTAAGAATTGCATAAGGAAAACAGATGACTTATTGGAAGCAGTAACTCATAGCAAATTGCTGTTAAACTTACTTTAGTAGGAATGTTGAGATTCAGATAAGAAAAAACCTCTTCAAAGCATATAGTCATTCTTATTTAACATGCCTTTTCCATTATTTCAGATTGGGAAAGAACATGCCAACATGAATAGACTCACTGATGCTCTGTACATGGTAAAATTTAAAGTAAGTTTTAAGCAATTTTAATTTTCTGGAATATTCTTTAAAAATCAAGCTCATGTACATTTTTGAGTCAAAAATGGAAAATCAACCCCCACAAATCCTCCCCTCATTAGAACATCATTGTAGCTGTATGCTGTATTCTCATCCTCCCCTCCAGAATTAACCTTACTTAGAATAAAATCATAGACTAGAATGGTTTGGGTTGGAAGGGACTTTAAAGATCATCTAGCTCCAACCCCCCTGCCATGGGCAGGGACACCTCCCACTAGATCAGGTTGCTCAAAGTCCCATCCAACCTGGCCTTGAACACTTCCAGGGATGGGGCATCCTCAGCCTCTGCAACCTGTTCCAGTGCCTCAACATGCTTTTTTTTTTTTTTTGCCTTTTTTTTTTTTGCCTTTTTTTTTTTTTTTC
>JANHGN010026832.1:0-12026 GCA_024605025.1 Megaceryle maxima | reverse complement strand
CCTCCCTCCCTCCCTTCCTTCCTTCCTTCCTTCCTTCCTTCCTTCCTTCCTTCCTTCCTTCCTTCCTTCCTTCCCCCTTCCCTTCCCTCCCTTCCTTCTTTCTTCCCTCTTTCTGTTAATTCATCCCTCACTCTGCTGTCCCTGGATGCCTTGTCAGAGTTAACCCCTGTGTCCTCAGGCTTGTCCATAGTGGCAGAGCTTGCTCTTTGCCTTATTACTGATCCTGACAGTACAATCTCACAAAGTAAGATTTAAAAGTGCTTGTGTCACCATGCCCGTCTCACTCAACACAAGCTGCAGCTCAATACATCTCTGAAAAACAGGGATACAGTGAAGGAGAAAAATCAAAGAAAGATACACCTTTTATATAAAACCTACCATCTTAACTAGATGGAAATTGCAGTGGGTTATGAGATTAGATAGTGGTTGTATGTGGCTGGGGAGATATAAATGTAATGTGTTGGTTAACTGTTAAAATTTGCTCCTTCCAGTGCTTGGTTCCTGTGGTCAAAGCAGAGGATAATGCTCCATTAAGACTTGTCAAAAGAATCATGTGCAACCCTGCCTAAAGGCTGCTCTGCAATAAAGCTAAGGGCTTTGGAAATTGTGCTTTGTCCTGATGCATCTAAGTTTCTCACCTGCAAAATGGTAATAGTGCCTAGCAATGTAGAAACAATGCTTTTTATCACGGCTTTCTTTTGCTTTGTTTTGTCTGTATCTGAAACTATTGCAAATTTTTATTTTTACTTATTTCTAGGAAAATTTTGTCGCAAAATTTTTTAGTGAATAAACCTGAAAAAAATCAGAAAATTTTATTCATAAATCACCTTTTATGAAATTACTTCAGTTAATATATTGTTTTACAGATGCTGTATAATAGCAGTTGTATATTGACTAGGTACGGATCTGACACGTTCAAGTGATGGTTTGGGGTAATCCAGACTAAGTTCAGACCCTGGCATGGGGTGTGGGTGGTAACTGATCAGTGATTGCTCAATGGAGACTAAACTGAGCACTGGGTTTAAAATTGCATTTAAAAGAACCTATCAGGCATGCCTTTACCTACTGCTAGTCTGGGCCTAATCTTATCTTAATGGCATACTAAATTTTTTAAGGTAAGATAGTTGTGAGTTTTTAGTGTCTAATAACTTTGCATCATTTAATTTGTTCATGTTATCATTGGCTGTGGCTCTGATACAGTGAGCTGCTTATGCATTTTATTTAGCTATAAGGGGTTGGGGTGAAGGTTAGATTATCAAAACCCAATTACCAATTGGTGTGGCACACTTAGGTTTTTTTGGTCAGTCACATATGGGATACCCCTAGTCCGGTTAGGAGACTATTTGGTCAATTTTTTCTCCTTCGCTCAAATGATTAACACATAGTTATAAAGAGCTCACCTGATGCAGTCAACAGTGAAAACATTGGTAGCTGAAGCCTGTTCACATGTAAAGAAGACATGCTATTTCTACCACTCATTAGTCATACAGTCCTTGTGTAATATATAGAATCACTCACTCTTGCTTTCTTTATTAGAACTTCCTTTCTTCATTAGAACCTAATTTCTGTTGGATGCTTAAGTTACTTGATAATGCTATTTTGGTAGGAGGTGTAATTTATTTATTGAAATAAAAGTCCTGCATAAAAATGCCAATAAATTGGAACAACGTACTCTAGGACAAGCACTTTATTCCATGCTGGGAAGCTGTGGCTGCTTTAAATAAACTTGCACACCCAAAGCAGTAAAACGCCCTATTTAAACAAATCCTAGTGAAATGATAATATGTTGTTTCTGAAAGCATTCCATGAAATTAAAATAATATTCTGATGATCACACAGGTCATGTAGCAGAGCCTTGTTTACCTCTTGCTTATGACATCTCCCAATTTGGGTAAGAGCCATGTTTCTTTCTCAGTAGCAAGCAGAAGCTTGAAATTTCTGAATCTCTGGCAACAGTTTGCAGTACCTGTTCAGGAAAAATTCTTGCTTTCCTTTTTTCAAATTATATTGATGAAAAATCATAAACCTTATGCATCCCCAAAACCCATGTCAGAAAAAATGAGAAAACAGATGCTCCTGGACAAGACATGAGCACACAAGAGATTAATTTTACATGCAAATACTTCTTCCGATATTCAGATTATTTGGATGATCTGTTTTTACAGAAGAATTAAGTATCTCCTTATAACTTGGTCCCTAAAAAAAAAGAAAAAAAAAATTACATACTATCTACAATGTTAAAAGACCAATAATCATCATAGACAAAAGACATCAAGGATAGTTACTTTTTAGAATAACAGTCTAATTAAAGTGGATTTTTACATTTTTCTTTTATACAGAAAAGACATTGAAATTTCAGTCACTATCTATATGAGGAAAATGCATTCTTTATCTCCTGATTTAAAAATTTCTCACTGCTTGGCATCCTGTAAAGCAGTCCTATTGAAGTGATAAATTAGATGTTATTGCTTATGAAGCAACGATTGGACTTTTGCTAATCATTTGTAATGAAGCAAATCTTGTTAATAGTGGGTCTGCAAGGAAATCAATTCAAGCAATATTATTTTATTAGATAGAGGAAACTGAAAAAATGTTGTTTGATAAAATGTAAAGGACTGGAAATGGCGTGCCATTATTCAAGTATGGGGCATGAAACCAGCAATTTTTGCTAGCACCAAAATCCCAGTGTGTTTTTGTGTCAGAAAATACAAACTGGTAATTGCTTGTATAAGAACAGAGGATCATTTTTCCCCACTTGTTAGAAGAATCTGTGTGGAGACAGAAGCCTTCCCTGGATACTGTTACGATGAGATTTCATTTCACCATCTCAATTAACACCTCATCCTCAAGCATTCTCAGGATTACTAGTTATTAATATTGATGAATAAAATTCCAACACAAATAATGCCAGTGATGCAATAGTGTCCTTGGAGACATTTCAGAACACGGAAAGTGTGAATCTATAAAGCAGCTGCAGTTTTCGAGTTTCATTGCTCATATGGTCTTATATCTCCCCCATATTTGTTGAACATGGGCCCTAGATCTGGACTCTAGGTCCACCCCAGGGTCATCAGGTAGCAGTGTTCAAGTAGTAGCTTGAAGGTCTGCTCTGTGGGTCCCGGTTCTCTTGTACCACAAACTACCAGTGATCACCACTTTTTTCCTTCTTTCATCTTTTAGACCTGAAAATCATTAGTCCATTTTTGCTACAACCATAATCTCCATAATGTACCTAATTTAGCCCCTGTGTACTGCTGCACAATCTCCATCAGACAGAAAACTCCAGGAGTTGAGGAAATATTTTAATGTTTACCTTGCTGAATTAGACATCTTGGAAGTAGCTGTGTGCCTGACACAAGAGGTTGTATGGATTTGTGGACAGTGTTAATTGTGTTTATCAAAGACAGCAAAAAAAAAAGCATCACCAGGAAAAGAAAATTTTAAGAGGAAGCAGCAATGTGGAAGAACCCAAGCACCTCTTCATTTTTGAATTTATGTGTTATGTTTCGTTTCGAACTCTTTTTTTTTTTTTTGGTCACCTCTACAGTGAAAAATTTTCCTGAAAGTATCTAGCTCCTCAATCTAGGAATGGAACTGAGATCTGCTATGGAGCTGTTCTGCATGTCTGGCTTTTAGATATTTATTTGTCCAGTAGGTTGATTTGATATATGTCAGGAAGATTTTGGTTTTTTACTTGCCATGAGCTCGGTAGCATAAATTTAAACCGAAAAAGGCTGTTCTACTCAAAAAGCTACTGTTGATGTTATTTGTTGGCATGGATGATGGTTAAAGCCAGATATCAGATAAACCTTTTCTGTCATATACAATTCGAGGACTTCACAGAGGATTCCTATGGTCCCTGAAAAACAGTATGTAGTTGCATTTCAATATCGGCATGAAGTAAAAATTTGATGATCAGTATTTAAGGGATGAAACCGATGACTAATTTTTATGTTCCACAAAATTTTCTTGATCTACTTTGTAGCCTGAGACTGTTGTTTTGTTGTTTTTTGTTTTTTTTTTTTTCCCCCCCTGTTTCAAATGTTTTTACCATCTTGTATTTTGGAAGTGAATTTGGAAGAAGTTTGGAAGAATTTTGGAGAACGTTGGAAAGTTGTCTGAAGAACTCCTTCCTATTATTTTGTACAGTGGGTCACATAAAAAGGTCTGGACAGTGCCCTGATATAGTAAGCTCTGTTGAATGTCTTCTTCATAGGGAATCATTAGATTTCAGTCCTTGTCTCAGGCTGAACTTCCCCACATGCACTTTTTGAGTCTGTGTGGATAAAAGATGCATCATGATGATGAGTTGTCACCAGTGAGAAAAACAGCTGTTCCTCTTCTCTCAGCCTCCACCTGCACTCACAAAACCCTGCATTTCATGACCTATTAATTTCTTCTTACCTTGGTTTTACGTGTCATATTTAGAGCTCATCAGAAAGCACTGATACATTTGCATTGAGCTGACAGGGAGCATCCAGCCAAGGGTGCTTGGGTCCTTGGTTTGTGATAGTGGCTGATGTTTGTGGCTCTGTAGGAGGGTATTGGAGCCTTCCTTCCACTGTGCCATCAAGCTTCCCACACCAAAGTAAAACAACTGCTTCTATAGGTCTACTGACTTTTCTTCAAATTGTTTTATAGTTAATCTAATCTGATGGGTTTTTACATTTGCTGGGTTATATTAAAAAAACAATTTTTAATTTTTTTTAAATTTTCACACCTGTGAAAATAGGTTTTCCAAAAAAAGCATCTCTGTGAAACAAAAATTTGGCATGATGACACATACCAGCCAATGCTGTAGAAAGTGGAATAGGACACATTAAAGCCTGGTAGCCTGGTTACATCTGTGTATTAATTGCTTAATTATGTCAGGGTGCTAAAACCAACTCCTAGCAGCAGTAATAAGAGTCGTGTTGGTACAGTAATAAAATATGCTCTGATTACTGCATTTACACCTCTGTTCAGTGGGATGATAAAAAGTAGAAACAGCAATTACAATATGGAGAGAATTTGGCTGAATATATAGCATTTATTTATTACTGTGGTGTTCCTGGTGTCACAAATCAACAAAAGTCCAACTTTCTTTCCTCAGTCTTTCCTTCTACCCTTCTCAGCATCCATGTGTGGTGAGAGTTTGTTGACCGTACAGTAGATATCAAGAGACAGTCAAGGGAAATAATGGCCACTCCAGAGTATGCTGGGCTGTAAACAGCTTTATAGGACCAAATTATCACCACTGGGACCACTGGCACATTCAATTTAGTGTTCTGCTTGTTCTTGGTGTGGCAGCAGAGTTTGCTGGAGACTGGTCCAACATGGGGAATGACTCTCCTTGGGGCCATTTACTTTAGCACTTATCCCCCCAGGGTGGCAGAGCTGGCTGAACTTTTCTGTGTAGCTGAAAAATATATGTCTAAACTACTCACCTGGATTTATGTAACAGCCAGCTGGAGATCCTTCCAGAAGGTGATTCATCTCATTTTCTCAGAGAACTGTCCTTGAAAGTGCTTATCTCTTTTCATTCACTACAATGCAATCATGGACAATTAGCTGTAACTACACTCACATTCATTTTAGATACGTAAGTTTGGCAAGCTAACGGAGAAAGTTCCTGCTTAGAAGGGAACACACTGGACATGCAGAAAGTAGTATCATCATCTCCATTTTATAGATGGAAAGGTGATTCAAAGAGGCTGCTACTTGCTTACACAGTGGCCTGTAGTCAATTTATGGCAGTAATAAGTACCCCATGCACTTCAGTACATTAACCATTAAATCAGCTATTGAGTTGCCCAGGCATTTAAGTTTATACAATAGTCAGCGTGACGTGGCTAATTGTGAGTTGTTTTTAATACATTTATAGCTTCAGTGATTGAATTCATAGCTCAAAATTCAGTCCCTAATAAACACAGTATCTAATATTTGGCAAATGATCTGGTTGCTGTTATTTTTCCTACTGATACTTAAATATTTTTGAAAGGTTGATAAGTAATCTTGAAAATGGTCAAACTGCATCTCAATTCAGCATTTGGACATAATGATTTGACTGCAATGGATGTCATGTTTTTGTCAGAATGATGCATGAGTCACATTATTCTGCCACGTTAAAGGAACACTTGTTATTTTTAGAATTTGGCTTATAAACCAGCCACATTTCCATTTGCTGCCCAAGGGTGAAAGAGTAGCTGTCATTTTACTGACAGCGCATGCTGCACCATATGTCCGTCCCTGAACTCTTGTAAAGTTGGGTGAAAAAGGCAAATGAAAAGTGAAACTTTCCTTCTCTCTGTCTTTTCAAGTATGAGATCTTTTAGGAACTGTTTTCATGGCTACCCTGAACATTTCCTCAAACAGAGCCCAAAAAAGTCAATGAAAGGGGCTGACTTACATGTTTATAGTAGTTTTAAAAGCAACCATTTTTTTCAGGGATTGTTGACCCACGTATTTGGAACTGAAATTCTAAGGTTACCTAACTGTAACATTACTGCTGACAAATTTACAGATTTGTTGGAACTTTTGTCTGCTACATATAGTTTTGTGACCATAGCGTCCCTCAGATTTATCTTCTCTTGCAAAAGGATAAAATATGTTTTTTGTATGACAGCTCCCTGTGCTTTTGCTATTGTTGTTGCCTCATTGAGAAATATTTTGTAAGAAGAAATAAATTTAAATTATCCAATCATCTTAAAAAAAAGAATGTTTTAATTATTTGAAAAGAATTAGCATGTGAAGAATGTTGTGTTGTGCTTTGGAAAGCACAAAACATTTCTCTTGTGTCCTGTTTTTTACACTGCTTGACTACGTTCAGATATTTTTCCAATTAATATAGACCTTGTAGTCGTTATTTATCTAAGCTGGACATCCTGGTCTAAAATAACTCTACTGGTTTCCCCTAAATTGCAGCAAAGATTACATTATGTCAGCTTTCTGTTCATTTTTTTTACTATAATGAAGTCATTGTGTCAAAAATACAACACTAAGAAACACTCAGCTCCCCAGAAAATTCTTCATAGAAAATGAGACTTGATGGACCAACTGCAATAAGCCAAACCAAATGCCAGACACCTGCACTAGAGGTCCAATGCTAGCTCTGGGACTAAACAAGAGGGGGATGGGGCGCAAAAGAAAACACCTATATGAATGACATAATTACGAATGACGATTTTTAAAAAGAAGCAGGTATCTAAGAATGTAAGAAGTAGAGGCAACCTGGGAAAGGGAAAAAAAGAAGAACTGCCTGCAACAAAGACCTTGTTTCTGTTCCTTGCTTGTCCCAGTGCAGAACCAAACTTAGCTCTATGATTAATTTTATAGTTTCTCTTTAATATAGATTTTTTTTTTAGACTTAAATATATTTATTTGCAGATAAGCAGAGGCCTTAGTGCTTCTGACAGAGTCTGTCTGGTGTAGGAGAGGAACAGAAAAGTGAATTTGGGCGCATACAAGCCTTCAGTTTCTGATGTTCAAATTAGTTGTCTCAAACTGGTTGTGCTTTCTCCCAAATTCCCCAGATATGTCACTTATCTGTAGGTTAATGGAAAGGCTGACATTGGACAGATCATTTTTACCTGTTCATGTTAAGGCTTGGGAATTTTATGTTGTCCTCAAACTGTGACCCAAATTAAGTTAGCCATATGGCTTCCAATAAAGGTCAGTTTTAAAACTAATTAAATTGTGTTTCTTGTCAGATATGAAGTATTTGAAAAATGTAACTATTCCCTAATATTAATATTGTTCTCTCAATTGAAATCTGTCACCTTTTCCTCATTAAGTAGAAGTTATTCATGGCCATTGTCTTTGGCCAGCTGTTGCTTTAAATCAGCTTAATATTACTCAGAATAATGTTGTGCTTTGTGATTTATCTGTAATTCTCTTCTACCTGCCATCACTGACAGGACTGTCTTAGCTTTTCTTACCTATAGTAGACTTTGGGGAAGGAAAATGAAACATAGCAATGGCTTTTGTTCAACTACCAAAAATCATTTGATTCTGCATAACTGCAAAAAGGGAGAGTTTGACTAGGTTTGAGTCTTAGTCCTGGCAGAGTATTACTGTGCTGAATATGTTTTTATTCATCATAGATCATGGGACTTATTATGCCAGGAAAGTGGCTCTAGCAGCATAGAACTGACTGTTCCTAATGATAAGAGTTCACCATGTTAATATATATATTTCCCAACAAACTGTCACACTTTAAATAATTAGTGTTATGGACTAATATGGTTTAGGGAGTGCTCACTGGATAAGAGGCAGCAGATCAGAAAGGTGGCAAATCACAGCATGGAATCAGTGGTGAAGCGGAAATGCTCCTTGCCCATCATCAAGAGCTGGAATATCTCCCCTGCTTCCATCCTTTAATAGCCTGTTTCTAACTCCTGAAAGAGCAAAGCCTGAAAATATTAAAATGCACTTCATGCCTTATGAAACTGAAAGTAAATGATTCTCAAATGTATTATTTAAAATATCATGAATGAAGTATTTCTTAACACTTGGGATTGACAATATTGCAATACAGTAATGCTGTAGTGAGATAACTTCCTGTGCTTAAAAATTTTATGAATCACATCAGATACAATTATTTTTTAAGAAATGTCACTGTGTATCACCATGTTAACAATCCACACTGAAAGCTTTATTGAGTTTAATTATGGCAATACTCTGATAAACCAAAAAAAACCCTTTTCTTCCTTTAAGGAACCAGAGCAGTCATTGCATCAATGACAAAGGTGCACTTAAACAATGAGGAAAAACCATGAATCTGTTAGCCCCCTCAGGAGCTTCATGGCTTTAATTATTACACTGCAAATGAACTAAAACCATTTATGTTTTTCAGCTGAACATCCATCCCAGTGGCACAACTCTTATTGTTTTTCCTGGGAAGTGAAATTTTGAGTACTGTTTTGCATTTGTGTCAATGTTAATAGAAAACAGAATTTTAATTTTTTTTTTATTTTTTACTTTAACAGCTTATGTATGAAATTGATGAGTTATTTTGAACCATGCTTTAAAAGTTTGCAGCATATGTTTTTCCATATGCCAAATCTGATTTTCCTCTTGAACTCTAAGCAATGCCAGCAGAATTAACAACAGCCTAAAAAGTGATAGGAAAATTATTTGGAGCAAGTGAAAATGATTGTTTGGAAATTTCCCTGTTTTTTGACAGTTGATAGACTAAACGGATGCCAAACTGAATGCAGCTGCTGTGAATCTTTGCACAACCCCTATCTCAGCAATGTGGGGTGGGTGCCTTTGGAGACCCAAGCAGCGAGACAGTGCCAGTATGCTACCTTTATCAGAAAAATTGTACCCACACGGGAAAAAATAGAGGGTAATAGTTTACACATAAGCCAAAAATAGTGAAGCAGATAAAGCCTGAGAAAATGGAATAAAGAAAAGCCAGGAATTCCTGTAGAAGTGAGAACAATGGTGTAACAGAGGGTCCCTTCCTTCCTCCTCCCACTGAGAGCCATGCTGAGTCCCAGCAGTGGCCCATCAATGCTCATGATCAAATGAGCATCTTGTTTTAGTTTATACGTGATAAAAATCTGCCCCAAGGGAGCAGGAAATCCCAAGTCCTACCTTCATAGCTGACATGAAGTTCTTCATGCATCATGATCAGAAAGCTTCTTTGGGGAACCACCCAGCAGATCCTGGAGCACTGCAGAAATGCAGCAGGAAGAATTTGCTCTAAGTCCTATTTTTTCCATACCTAAGGCTGGGATAGGCAGGGGAAAGGGGGTGAAGTGGCTGGGAAACCTCCAATTCCCAGCTCACTCTGCTGTGCTGACAGCCCACTGGCATTACCATACAGAGAGCCCCAGTTAAGGCATGCCTTAGTGGCCCTGAGTAGCAATGGGGCCCCCTTACATCTGCAAAGACATTTCATTTCCTTCCTTTCTGCACCAGCCTCAGCATGAGCACAAAGAATGGCTCAGGTGATTTCTTTATGGGATCTGATCTGAGTTCTTCATGGAGCTGCTTTTTCTTAATTTCAGAAGTAATCTAAAGTGAAAACACCTGTTTCACTCCACACATTAAAAACCAAAATTAAACAAACAAACAAACAACGACAAAACATTGAAAATGTTATATCCAATGTTACAAAGGAGACTGTGAAAAAAGCACTGTGAAAAACATTAAAAAAACACCAGAGCAATAAGAGAAAGAGGCAGATGCGGGATATTGGGCAGTTCATTCTTGTTTTTCTTTTATTCAATTTACAGATGAGTTAGTCTAGAAGGCACTTGTGTCGGGTTGGCTCTGACTGGTGCCCACCAAAGCTCCCCTACCACTCCCCTCCTCAGCAGGGCATCCCATGGGAGACAGTCCTCCAAGAACTTCTCCAACATGACTTCTTCTTGCAGGCTACTGCTCTTTATGAACTGCTTCAGCATGGCTCCCTGTAACAGAGTACAGTCCTTCAGGAACAGACTCCTCCAACTCACAGGGTCACCATTCCTGCCAGTAAACCTGAACCAACATGGACTCCTCCCTCCATGGGGTCAGAGTCTCCTTTGTGTACATCCACCTGTTCTGGCATGGGGTCCTCCACAGGCTGCAGATACATATCTACTCCACTGTAAACTCCCCTTCTAAAATGAACCTAAATTTTTTAAAAGTTCAAAGTGGATAGCCTCATTTTAAAGAAAGAGCATTTATTCATGACATCTACCCCATAATGAATTTATAACTGATAGATTTACTAAAGCAATTGACAGTCATGATCTGAGATTAAAATTAAAAAAAAAATTAAAAAAAAAGCTCTTTATTTAATCATTATTATCAGTACTGAAACATTTGTTGAAATGGAGCATAGCAGCCAAAGAAAAAGAGAAATTTCTCATTCCAGTGCTGCAGATTGGCCTCACTCTTCAATACAGGTTATCATTTTGCTTTGATAACTAAGATGGGATGGACAGCCTGCCTCACTATGGTCTTTCAGCACAGGCCGCTGCAGGAATCTCTGCTTAGGTGCCTGGAGTACATCCTTCCCCTCTGACCTTGGTGCCTGCAGAGTTGCTTCTCTGACACATTCTCTATCCTGACTGCTGTTGCACAGCGACTTTTTCCCCTTCTTAAATGTTATCCCAGAGGCACTTCCACCATCACTGATTGGCTCACTTTGGCCAGCAGCAGCTCTGTCTTGGAGCCTGCTTGAATTGGCTTCATCAGACATGGAGGAAGCTTCTGGCAGCTTCTAGCAGCTTCTCACAGAAACCACCCCTGTAGCTTCCATGCTACCAAAACTTTGCAATATAATTCCAATACAACACTGAATGGATATGAAGACTTCAAAAAGAAAAAAATACAGGTTTTAGTGATAGGCAGGATTTTTCTTGAGGGAATTCTTGATCATCCTTAGAGATGACTAGGAACACCTGGCCTTGGGCTGAGCATTTATTGGGATCAGGTGTTGCTGGGCCTTACTGCTTCATGTGTGAAAGCAGTATATAGCTCTCTGGGTTTTATGAAGCCCCATCATTATGAGAGGAGTGGGTCAATATGTAATAGTGAGAGGTGATGTAATGATAAGAGAGTTTTATGTGTAGGAATTTTGAAGTGATGCATTTGCTATAAAAAGCTTAGACAGGTGAATACATTTTTATAACTAAAATGCAGTGTTATTAAGACTTTTTAAAGTTTTTTCTAATCTGTCATTCACCCTGAAAATCCATCTGTGTTCCATATCCTGTTATTTGACATATGGCTTCATTGTTAGTTATTATTGACACCTATTTATAGCTAAGCAAGATGGGTTCTTCCATATAGAAGTACTTACACTAGATATTTCTTTGTTGTGTTTTCAACAGATAAAAAAATATATGTTTCATTTTCTTCTAAATAACTGGGCTTTTCATTAATTAGTCCTTACAATTTACATACTATTTTTCACTTGGTTATTGCCAACTCTAAAAAGAAAATCAACAAGAACAGCAACAGTGATGTTAATTTTTTTTTCTTTTTTCTTTTTTTTTTTTTTTTTTTTTAATTTTTGTTTGAAATGTTTTTTTTGGTGTGTAAAAATT
>JANHGN010026830.1:0-12862 GCA_024605025.1 Megaceryle maxima | reverse complement strand
CCAGACATGGCAGGTAATTTATATATAATATATATATTTACTCTTTAAAAATAAACCTTCGGTTCCCCACTACCGCCTGTACAAACTACAAAAATAAACCTTTGCTCTCTTTGATATAAATAACTTAGATGGCGTGTTGGGGGGGGGCTGCCCACCGTGCCCACGCCTGGCACGGGGACTGGGTCCCCAGGGCCACCCCAGCTCAGTGGCAGTGTTGGGGGGCCGGGGGGGGGGGGGGAAGGAGGGCCACGGGCACAGCAAACACCGCTGGAGTTAAAGTGCTGGGTAACGGTGCAGACCGTGCCTGGGACGGGGACAGAGGCACAGGCTGGCCTCGGGGACAGCCCCGCTGCACGGGGACACGGTGAGAAATACGCTTTTCCAGTGGGATGTACCCGGTGACATCACGGGCACCCACATGAGCGTGCACCACCCTGTGCATGCACCAGCACGTGCTGTCACCAGGGCAGAGCATGAGTGTGGCACGAGGGGCTGAGGGACAGCTCAGGGGCTTGGGACAGCAAGGACCACCCCAAGGACACACACCCCCCACTCCCCCACCCCAAACCCTGCCTGTGCTGCGTGAGCAACAGGCTCCCTGGCTCCACCGCAGCGCATCCCCAGTCTCCAGCCCTCCTGTGCTCGCTGGTGGGGAAACTGAGGCACAGAGCAGCATGTCAGAGGAGGTGAGCTGGGGTGAGCTGCCCGTGGCCACCCAGCACCCCATGAAGTCGGGGCACGAACCAGGTCTGTGCCTCCGCCCTGGGTTCCTGCTGCCTCTGGCAGGCAGCCCTGCACTGGCAAAGGGTCTGTCCCCTCCCTGCCTGCACCCTGGGCAGTCGGGCAAGGCCATAGGCTGAGAAATAAATCTTTTAAAATAAGCTTAAAAATATATATCTCTCTATAGATAGTTTCCCTTTGCAATAAATAAAGGTGGGGGGTGCCTGCCCCAGGCCTTGCCCGTGGCACCCCATGGCACAGCTGGCTCTGGGGCTACCCCCTTATTGGGATGGGAGGCATCAGGGCACCCAGGCTCGTGGCCCAGGTTGGGGGGTCCCAGGAGGAGGTGATGCGGAGCAGGCAGTGACCCCGCAGTGGGGGAGCTGGCAGGGCACCGAGCCTGCCTTGCCAGCAGCTCCAGAAACAGAGGGGAGGGTTAGTGCTTCCATTTCTGGGGGGTCAACAAGCCCGGGGCAGGGTAACCCCAAACCCTGGGTGAGGAGACGCGGCACCACTGGCACAACCCCGTGGGGGGGAACATGTGGGCACGGCGTGACCTGCACACAGCTTGCATAGAAGTGCCAGCCTGCCCTGCTGAGCCCCTCTGTGGGGAGTGTGGGGTGGGGGAGCCGGTCCTCCTTGACTGAGACCAGGGGGCATCACCACTCTGGCGATTAGCAGCATGATGCGGGTGACCCCGCTCTGCACCCTCCTGTGCTCACTGGGTGCTGGGGAGATGCTCTGCCCAGGAGCTGAGAACCTGCAGGGAGAGAGAGAGCAGTGAGGGTCAGACAGGTCCCTCCCAACCCACCCTGCACCCCAACACCACTGTGCATGAGTCCCAGGGCAGGGTGCCCACGTCCCCAAGCTCACCTAGCGCCAGGTGCCTGTCCCATGGTGTCCCATGTTCTGCATCTCGAAGGCATCAGGCATGGTGGTGCCACCAGTGCTGGGCACGCCGGGCTCCTCCAGGCAGTCCCGCTCACCACTGGCAAAGCCTTCGGGGCCAAAGTTGGGGTAGGAGCCAGGCAGCGTGGGGTGCAGGGCCACTGTCACGGAAGCAGTGGCCGTGACGGTGGCATAGCTGCCGGTGGGACCCTGCAGGTGGGTGCTGTAGGTGGGCAGGGTTCCGCTGGGGGCTGGCCGGGTGCCTGGCGGGCAGGGTTGTGGGTGGTCTCGGGATGGTGTGGGGCACGGCTCCCCAAAGGGCAGGGGGGGTGCAGGCTGCAGGCCAGGAGCCTCCTTCTTCCCCTGGACCTCTGGGCTGTCCTTGTAGGGCTTCAGCACCTGGAGCAGGGACACGGAGCATGAGGGCCTCCAGCCATGCTGAGCATCCCTCTGACAGCACCACCAGCACCACAGGGGACCCACAACCCCCCATCCCCCAGCTCTATCCATGACCCCCTCCCAGGTGATGCCACATTGGGCAGAGACACTCACGGTGATGCGAGGGAAGCTGGGGTCCTTGCCTGCCTCCAGCAGGATGTGTGCCGGGGTGGGGGGCACAATGAAGGGTCCCCGGGGGCTCCCTGTCCCCACACCCTCTGCATAGCGCTCTGTGTCCGAGGGGTCAGGGAAGGCGGTGGGCCAGGCTGGGGCACGCCGGACGTACAGCCCCCTGGGGCCCAGGCATGGAGGCACCGGCTCTGGTGGGGGCAGCTGGGAGCCATTATCCACAGAGGATGCCTGGGGAGAGAGGGGACCATGTTAGAGGGACTGGGGACACACAGGGATGGAGGAGTGTGGGGTGGCAGGGAGCATGGGGTGATGTGAGGATGGGGTGAGGGCTGTGTGAGGTGAGGGAGATACAAGAAGCAGCTGGGATGGGGTCAAATGGGTCAGGGAGGGATGGGGGTAGTAGAGCATAGGGTGAAGCAGGAATGGGGCAAGTTGAATATGGGGCAGAGAAAGGATGGAGTGAAGCAGAGATGGTACAGGGTGAGGGATGGGCTGAGGTGAATACAAGGCAAGGTTGGAACTGGACAAGACCAAGATGGGTATAGGGTGAAGGGTGGACAGGATGAGGAGCAGTGGGGGATGAAGAGAGGTAGGTAGTGGGGGATGAAGAGAGGTAGGCGCTGGGTGATGAAGAGAGGTGGGTACTAGGTTGGGGAGGGACAGGGAGAGGTGAGATGGAGGTCTTGTACCTCTGGAGGTGGCCCGATGATAGAGAGCAGGACTGGCAGCAGGACCAGCCCATTGAACAGCCCCAGCAGCGTCAGGATGGTGAGCACAGCAAAGAAGTACCTGGAGAAGCCACAGGCAGAGGGGGTAAGCGGGCACAGCCCCCATGAACCCCATCCCACCCCAAGCATGGCTTCCCACACCACACACCCCAGCCACCCCCACGTCTCCCCAGCCTCCATGCAAGATGGGGTGGGTGCCCCCAGCAAGACACATCCTCACCAGCTGCCCCACATCCCCAGTGCCAGCTGGGGGGGGGGCTGCTGTGCTCATCAACCCCCCTTGCCAAAGCTTTTGCAGGACAGCAAGTGGCTGGTTTTTACCTCACTCTGGAGCTCACCTCATGATGAAGTCAAACTCTGAGCCAGCCAACATGAGGACACCCAGGAGGGTGGAGACAGCACCGTCCATCACTGGGGCAAAGGTGTGCTCCAGCGCTGCGGCCGAGCGCACGTTCCGGCTCCCCGCAGCCGTCAGGAAGCCCTACATGGGATGGGGATGTCACATGGGGCTCATCATCGTGTGCCACTCATGATGTGGCTGCCCACTGGCACATGGCCAAGTTTGTGAGGGTGCTGGAGAGTGGGAACTGGGGTGCCCTGCAGCTCGGTTGGGGAGTGCTTGTGCTTACCAGAGCCACGTGGACAGTGAACTCCACACCGATGCCCACCGAGGCAATGAGGATGACCACAGGGATGGCGCTCAGCTTGATGCCCATCAGCCCCATGATGCCAAACAGCTCCACTGCCATCGTAGCCAGGATGGAGACCTGTGGGGACGGTGGGGTCAGTGAGTGGTGGCTTTGACCAGCTGTCCACTCTGCCCCTTCACCTGGCATGCCCAATCCTACCCCTCCATATAGGGCAGCCTCACCTCATTGCCCCTTTTTTCTTCTATTCAGGGTGTCCCTCTGTCCCATCTGTTGGGGTGGCCCTCACTCCTCTTCATGGATGTCCCCAAATCCCTGCCCACTACACACACTCCTTTCATAAGGGGTGTCCCTGATCCATATGGGTCCCCCACTCACTGCCACCTCCATGTGGGTGTCCTTTCCACCTAGGGTGCCCCTGTCCACCCCACCACCCCATTCCCCTGAAGCAAGTATCCAGGACCACCAGGCAGGATGGGAGCAGGGCTCAATGTCCCTGTCTCCTGCCATCAGGAGGGCAGCATGGCCAGTTCTCCCCCCATGCCCATGTAGCAGGGTGCGTACTCACGATGATGCCAGCTGTCCAGGGGTTGAGGAGCAGTAAGGCGCAGACGAGGAAGGTGCAGGCCAGCAGGATGCTGATGGCCAGCAGGAACCAGTGGCGCAGACCGATGTACTGCTCCCAGAAGAGGAAGGGGTAGCCACTGGGGTAGCTCAGCACCCCGTGGCGCTGGGCAGCCTCCCGGCAGATGGCCCGCACGCTCTCAATCGCCTCCACAAAGTCAGCTGTGCGACGCAACCCACTCAGGTAGAAAGGGAACTGGGCAAACTCCAGTGGCTGGGCTGCTGGGACTGGGGAGGAGAACACGGTCAGTATGGGGGTACAGTCAGCACGGGAGTGCAGGCAGCACGGGGGCACCCCAGCCACGCCAGCCTGCGTGCAGCCCAGGCAGCCCGATGGGGTGTGCGGGGCCAGGGGGAGGGGGTTTCTCTGCTGGCAGGATGCTTAGTGGAGCAGGGGGTCATGGAGAGCAGAGGGTTTCTCTGCAGTCCAATGTTTGTGGAGCAAAGGGGGAAGAGAGTGGAGTGGCTTCTTTACAGCGAGATGCTTGTGGGCTGGAGCAGGGGGTGCTGCTGTGTGCTAAGGGCACCGAGTGCGCAGTGGGGTGCTCAGGGTGCAGGGAGATGAGCATGGGGCACGGGGAGCCAGGGCAGTTTCTCTACTGGAGGATGCTGACAGGATGAGAGGGATGCTGGGGCTTTCTCTTCAGAGGCTTGCTTGTGGGGCAGGAAAGGTGTGGGGAGCAGGGTCTTCTGCAAGGGGGTGCCAGAGGGCAGGAGGGGGCTGTAGGGAGCCCACCACGCTCACTCACTTCGCAGGTTCTCGCCCGTGGTGTCGTACTTGTCATGGATCCACTCGGGCGGTGGGGGGTAGAAGTTGGCCTGGGAGGCGGCGAAGCCCAGGGGGTCGTTGCTGGCCCACACCGTCAGGCAGATGTAGAAGGTGTCAGGGGGGATGATGCCGTTCTCGTCCACCAGCCGCCGTGTGGTCAGCTATGGGGAGAGGAGAGTGGGCATGAGCGGGGCAGTGGGGGCAGAGTCATCCCCGCCCAGTCCCCAGCCCTGTCCTCACGCACCTGGTTGAAGTTGAAGGGCTCCTTCTTGTTGCCAGTCTGGATGAGGAGCTTGTATGCAAGCGCCCCGTCCTCGGAGCCATTGCGGTAGCTGTCGTGGGTGATGCGCCCAGCTTGCCAGTCCCTGTCGAAGGTGGCCTGGAGCCCTGGGGACGTAATACAGGGGGTGAGCAACCCCTGAGGCACAGCACCCTGCATGGCGTCCTGCACGTCTTGGGACACGTGGTGCCAGTGGGACAGGCACGCGGAAACCCTGGGGGTCAGCCTGGCATTGCCGGGCACCTTGGGGACACTATGGGACTACCCTCCCCAGGGTGCCGCATGCCAGGGAAGGCATTCCCAGGCCACCAGGGAGGGTGCAGGCTGGGAAAAGGGTCCTTGGGCAGGTGAGGTGATGGAGAAGAGGGATGTCCCTCACCTCGCAGCCAGTCCTGGAAGTAATGGAGCCACATCTTGGGCAGGTCATGGTTGCCCTCCCGCACCACATACTTGACGGTGCTGAAGGCCTGGTGCAGGCTGAGCAGGGCGGCTTGGGCACCCGGGTAGTGGAAGCCACCCTTGGTGACAATGAACATGTTGTAGAAGGAGAAGTACTTGAACTGGGCCGAGATGAAGGCGTGTGCCTTGGTGTCCCGCGGCACGATGTCTGTCAGGTAGAGCCCGTCGTGCACCATGGTGGTGCCGTAGAGACTCAGCCCCAGCAGCGCCAGGAACAGCACTGCCACCACCGCCTGTGGGGACAGTGAAGGGGGGAGTTGTCAGGCAGGGTGCTGCATCACCCATCCACCTCGGGTGGCACCACCAGGGCTGTCCCCACCTCACCTTGGTCCGGGTCCGCAGGAGGAGCGGGGCATACTTCTCCCGGGCAAAGTCGGCAAGGCTCCAGCGGCAGAAGGGCAGGGGGACACACTCCCGCCCTCCCTTGGCCTCGTCCAGCTGGGCCAGCAGGTCCCGGGTGGAGCTGGATGGGGCGAAGACCTGCGAGCCGAGGGGGTCAGTGGCGGGCAGGAGGACGGCGGGCGAGGTGCACACCTGGGAGGTGGGTGGTAAGACGGTGACAACGTGGTGGCCCGAGGGATCGCACCGGGTGAAGGCTTGCACGGTGGTGGTGATCTGGGTGCTGGTGGCCATGCTGGGATGTCCATAAGGGGAGGGGTGGCAGGCGTGGTTGTCGTTGGCATCAGCAAGCTCCTGGGGTTGGATCTGGATGACCCGCGAGGAGCAAGGGCTGCAAGGAGGGAGGAAAGGAGGAGAGGGGGAAGGAGAAGATGTTTATGTTGAGGAGCAGAGTCACCCCATGCTTCTGGGTTGGGAGCCATGGGGTCAGCCCCAGCCCAGCCAGACTGTCTCTGGTACCTGTAGAAGCAGCAGAGGATGTCGAGCCGGCGTTTCTCCCGACGGTGCAGGTCCAGGCTGAGGATGGCGGGGAAGACGAACAGCACCATAGCAAAGTTGAACACCACAACCACTGCAGCCTGCAGACGGGGGTACATGTCAGGGGGAGGGGGGCCTGGCCATCCCTTCCTGCCCCCTCGCAGAGGGACCCCATCCCTACCTGGAGCGAGAAGGCGCGCAGGGCAGGGATGGGCACCAGGGCTGCCATGAAGAAGGCAATCATGTTGCTGACGGAGGTGAGAGCCACGCTGGTCCCTGTGCGCTTCAGGCACTCGCCTGTCCGCTCCTGAGGGAGAGAGGGACGAGGGAGGGAGTGATGAGAGGAGCCACAGGGAGACAGGAGGGGGCTGGGGAGCCCCTGGGCAGGGCTCAGCGCTCACCTTGAAGGGGATGTGCTGGCCGGTCTCAGTGAAGGCATGAGCCAAGAGGAACATGTCGTCCACACCGATGCCGAGGGCCAGGAAAGGCAGGACCTGCCAGAGAGCAGCTGGTGTCAGTGAAGGGACACGGCCATTGCCCAGGAAGGGACCCAGCCACCTCCCAGCCCCCGGGATCCTACCAGCCCCATGGTACCCAGCTCTTCCCTCAGCACATACCTGGGTGGTGGCGGCATTGAAGGAGATGCCAAGCAGTGAGCAAAGCCCCAGGCCAGAGGCCACGGAAAGAGCCACGAGCAGGACCCCGGCCAGGCCCACGGCCCCTTGGGACTTGGAGCAGTCCCACCTCAGCATGGTGACACAGGCATAGGCCAGCTGGAAGAGCACACCAGGTCAGTGGGGATAGGGGGGTGAGAATGAGGGGCAGGAGGGGACAGAGAGAGGAGGCACACGCACCATGAGGAGGTAGCCCCCGGCCACCCGGATGACACTGACGTCAGAGAAGGACTTCATGATGTCGTTGAGCGTGGTGGTGGAGAAGGCGTGGACGCTCTGTGTGGCATTGGGTGGGATGGAGTCCTGTGCCAGCTGCCGGAGGTGCACCCTGTTAGAGGAGTCAGGACCTCCCTGCTCCCCAGCACATCCACCCCCAGAGCCACCCAGAGTGACAAATGAGGTCCCAAGGGACCCACTGAACCACAGGAGATTGGTGCCAGGACCCGCGGCCACAAGAAAACATGGGCCTAGGGGATGCTACACACGGGCTCACCACTGCCCAACCCCTCACAGGGGCTGTTCCCAGTGCCCACCTCCACGAATTTCCTCTGCCAGGCCTCCAGGATGGCACCAGCCTTCTCCTCGCTCCAGCTGATGTCATGGATCTCGTAGTCATCTTTGAAGTGCTCAAAGAGCTGCCGGGGGCTCATGAGGAGGAACATGGTCTGCAGGGCCTCGGCGCTGGGGGACAGGCACGCACCTCGCTGGGACCGGCTGCAGCACCCCGGGATGCAGGAATGGGTCCGTCCCCCACCCCACGGCTCCCAGCCCCACTGTGGACATCTGTGAGAGGATCCAGGCATCCTACCCTCTGTCCCTCCTCTTGCCCTGCTTGCTAGCCCCACACACTTGCCAGCCCCACACGCTATTCCAGACAGCCCTTCTTGCAGTCAGGGTGGGTTCCCATGGGCACGGGAGGAGGATAAGGGAACCCTGCCCCAAACCATCCTGGGAACAAGTGCTGTGGCTGGGCCCCTGCACCGTGCCTGAGGATGCCCACACCACAGTGGCTCTCACCGTAGCAGCTTGCCCTGGGAGTCTTTGGTTGTGCCACCTAAAATCAGCTCCTGCTGCCAGCGCATGAACTTCCTGGAGAAGCCGTGGCAGCCCCCCGAGAGCTCGGCCGGGATGTCGGGGCTCTGCAGATGGAGGAGAGGTGTCAGGAATGTGAGATCGTGGGGCAGGCAGGAGAGCCACAAGCCCACACACCCCTCCCAGTCCCCACAGCCTGTGACTCACCTGCTGGCTCTGTTTGTTGGGGGCACTTGTAGGGCACTGGGGGTCCCGGGGGTCCAAGCAGGGCCGCTCCATGTAAGCCTGCCCCACCTCTGCCTTGTCCAGCAGCTCTTTGAAGCCTTCCAGGGACGTGAACTGCCCCAGCTCCTCCATCAGCTGCAGAGGGTCCAGGTTGCTCCACTGTATGTCCGGGCGGCCCCTGGGGAGAGAGAGGCATTGGAGTGACGGGGATGATGAAACCCACACGTGGTACCACCCCCACCATTACCACCCCACCCCATGGGTCCCCACGGTGCCCCTGAAGGCAGGGGGTGAGGATGCAGAGGAGCAGCATCGGTCCCCAGTGCATCCCCTACCCCTGCAGCCCCCTGCCCCGCACGGCGCAGCGGGCCATGCCCGAGTCAAGTAGCGTGCCTGATCCTGTTAGGCTGGGACAAAGCTGGGGGAGCCGGCCCCAGTGCCTGGCCCCGCTTTGTGTGAGCAGTCAGGCCGATTACTGCCCGCGGGCTAACATCTTGATAGAGGGGAGCAGGCAGGGGAGGGCTCTCTGCATCCCCTCCAGCCCTTCCTACCATCTCCCCCCAAAGCTGGAAGTTTTGGGGCTCAGCAGAGGGCCTGAGGCATCAGGAGGGTGATGGAAACAGGGTGCAGACCAGGTCCTTAGAGGTCCAGCGGGACCTCATGGGACTCGGGTACTGGGAAAAGGGGCTTTTCCATTGCCTGCAGATGCTCTGCTACCTCCCTCTCAGCCCAGGGTGCCGGAGCCCAGCTCCCAGCACCACTTGGCTTCTTTTTTAAGACAGAGAGAACACACATAAAAGCCAGTAACCCAGCCCAACACTCCAAAGAGGGGAAGAAAAAGCCCCAAGCGAGTGTGGGCTCTGGGGAGAAACGCAGCCTAATAATTCATGAAGGCTGGCTGGGCCGGAGCCGGCCGCTCGAGATTCCCACATACCAACCGGAGCTGCTGCTGCTTCCAAAGAGAGCCCCTTTTATCTGCTTTCGCTTGCTTCACTGAGCCAGGGCAAATCCTTTTGTCTTTCCACAGATTGCTGCTCTTTGTTCTCCCAGCTCCCGCCCCACTCACCCCTCGGCGATAAAAAGGGGGACGAGTCCCCATGGGCCGGCCGGCGCTCAGCCGGGGTGCCCAGCCGGGCACCCGCTCACCCGGCTGCCAGCAGAGAAAGGTCCCAACGCGGCTGCCGGTGCCACCCTGCCTGCCACGTACCCCAGCCCCAGCACGCTGCCCACCCCGGAGGAGGATGCCACCAGCATCCCGCTCGGCACGGCCACCTCAGCCCTGCTCGCCCCCGCTCCCGGCTGCTCCCCAGGCTGGGATGGGGAGGACCTCAGGTTTTGAGGGGGGCAAAGACGGTCCCCCAGTCCTGGCTGGGGGTGCTGCGGCCCCTTCCCCCTCCTCCCGTCCGGCAGCAGCCTGAATAAGGCCACTATTTCATCTGTTTGGCAAGGGGCAGCTTTCAGAGCAGCATTAGCATGAGAAAGCGCGAGGCTGCGTTTGCTGACAATGCACAAGCCGCCCCGGCTCTCCCGGACAAACACACGCGTAAACAGAAGGAATGTCGGGGGGGTGTCTCCCCCTGCCCAGCCCGGGGTCCGCAGCTACACCACCGCAGTGTGAGGAGCTGGCCGGGAGTCACTCACCACCCACCCCGGGGACTCTGCGCCCTCCCCGTCGCTGGGCACAGCGCAGCAGTGTAGGTGCCTCCTCACCATCCTGGCACCCACAAAACGCTGGCAGCGGGGACCAGCCCCCAGGGACCTGCCCATGGCACAGCCTCTGTCCCCATGTCCCCAGCCCCAGCTGGTGTGACAGCTCCTGCCCGTGGGCTGCACCCCCCCCGAAGTGGTGAAGCCCTGACCATGGCACCGAGGCCAAGTGGACAAGGACAGGGACCCTTTCCCACAGTGCTGACCCAGCAGGACAAGCAAAGGTAGGGAGACGACTCTGGGGCTGAGCAGGACAAACAGCAGCACCGGGGGACCTTGGGGCAGCAGGGCCAAGTGACAAGAGGAAGTCAAGCACAGCCCCTTGGCAGCCCCCCCACACCCTGCTCCCACCCATGGCTCCCCACACTCACGGGAGGTAGGCTGAGCCTCCCTGCAGCTTGGAACCTTCCCAGAAGCAGTCCAGTGGTGTCAGGATCACGCAGGGGAACAGCTTCTCTATCATCTGTGGGTGGAAGAGATGTGAGGGGTCAGCAGGGATGGATCAGGCACCCCGTGTTCCCATCCCCCCCAGCCCTGCTGGGCTGCCCAACCTGCGCCCTCCCACACAGAGCTGGCAGTGCCTTTGCTGTGCCTGGGGCTGGCAAGCCCCATCCCCACCATAGCCCAGCTGCTGCCTGTTTCTTGGGGGACTGATGCCCCATGGGGAGCTCCATGGGGGCCATGCCCAGCACTTACCCTCTCGATCATGCCGTTCTCAATGATGGGGACACCCGACTTGTAGCATATCTTGTTCAAATCCCACGATCTGGAAAGGCAGAAGGAGGAGCTGAGGACGGGCATCATCCCGTGGGGGGCACGGCAAGCGGTGAGGGGACACTGTACATGGTGAGGGTCCCCATCCACCTGTGTCAGGAGCTAGACTCACTTTCCGTACAGCGAGACTTGGACTTTGCTGGCGGCCAGGGCCGCCTCGAGGTGGAGCTGCAGGGCCTCCTGCGTCAGGATGTTCTCCCCATCCCTCTTCGGGGTCTGGATCAACATTTGGGAAGTGTAGACGGACTCCTCACCCAGCTTCTCCTTGGTGTAGCGTAGCTCCTGGCTCACCCGGCTTCCCGCTGTGGAGGGGACCACGATGTGCCCTGTCAGTGCCAAAGCTGGCAGAGCCTCCATCCCACCAACCTGTCTTGCCCATCAGGATGCCCACGGAAGAGAATGGGCAGGAGCTGAGGCCCTGCAGCATCAGATGGTGCCACATTAACCCAGGGGGCTTCTTCCTCTGGGGTTCCCCAAATGCTGCATCTGCCGGATGCTTGCACCCAAGGGACCCAAGCAGGGAGCACCCCAGCCCACAGTGGACCAGGCATCCCCCTTCCAACCAGCAGGACATTTCTAGCCCCAAAGCAGCTCATTGGCTTTGCTTCCTCTGGAACAGACAGACAGGTGGTGAAGCGGGTGGGACACATCCTGCCTGCTCCCTTCTGTGTGCTGTGGTGAGTGCTGCAGACGCCCAACACAGCCAGGCCCTGACGCGGCGAGCGAAACTGTGCTGCCCGGCTGCTGCCTGGCACTGCAGGACAGGCAGTGTTTTGGGCAGAGAATGGGTGTAGGGAGAGGTGGGCACCCCCCAGCCCCCTTGCAAGTGCAGGCTGCCCTGGGAGGGATTTGGGGGCAGGGGAGGGACACGGCACCAGGGACCTCCCTGGGGACCCCTCTCCAGTCACTGATGGCAGCTGGAGATCTCAGAGCACGGCAGGGCCGAGGTTTCTGTGAGCAGCCACCAACTTCATTTGCGGCCGTCTTGGCGCAGAAGAGAAATCCCCTCCCGGCCAGTGTGGCTGGGGCCAAGATCCAGCCCTGCGTGGCGTCTTGCGTGGTCGAGCACCATCCAGGGACAGCCTTTCCCCCTTCCCATCCAACGAGGGGGCTGCCAGTCCTCCTGGCACAGCAAAAGGGGGGGATGACACAGCCCAGAGAAGCGTGAGAAGCTGATCCTGAGACCCTCCCAAAGTGCAACACCCAGCCACCCCCCCCACCCTGCTCCCAGCCCCCTGACCAGGAGCGTGGGGGTTACGCTGCAGGTAGCCCCCAACCCAGGGATACACCAGGGCGCCCAGCATCAGAGCACATCCCAGGGCAGCACTGGTGGCAGGGGGGAGGCCAGCTCCTGCCCAGCCCCGGGTGCTGAGGAAGAGGCCGGGGGGTCAGGATTCATCTGCGCTGGGACGCTCCCTGAGCGAGAGGCGGGGGCCCCGGCAGGCCTGGCCCCTTTCCAGCACTGAGGAGGCCACAGCGAGACCACAAATAAGGAGCAGAATCTTCCTTTTTAATGACTTATTATATGGGTTGGTGTTTTTTGCCTCCCCCTCCCCGGCTTTTTGGGAATGGGGAGGGGGAGGTGTCTTTATTGTTCCTGGCTGGGCCAGGGAGCAGCTGGTGTCCATCAGATGCCAGTTGGGATAGAGGTTGTGCCAGGGCCGGGGAAGGGGGGGACACACGGCCACGGCCTTTGTGTGTGTGTCAGAGGGGACAGCAGCACCCCGGGTGAGGGGACGAGGACACAGGGAGGGTGGGTGTCACGTGGGGGGGGGGAACGGAACGAGACACCAGTCCCCTTCCCAGCAGGCTGGGAGGTCGGGCAGGAGGTGCACCGAGCTGCTCTGATCTCAGCCGTGCCACCCACGCCGAACCCAGGCGGGTGGTGG